>PVJL010003896.1:0-144450 GCA_004026885.1 Lyroderma lyra
TGTGTGTGTGTGTGTGTGTGTGTGTGTGTGTGTACGCGCATGGGAGCGTGAGAACACATCTTAGAAGTATTTCAAAGGAGGAAATAATACTTAGGCTCACGCCAAGTGATGTTAATTTTGTTTGAATACTCTTAGTTTCCCTTGCTTTGTTGACAAGTTAAGGACGAAAGTAGCAGAATCAATTACTGAAACCGGTTGTGTTTTATGCTGGGACTCTGCCTCATTAAACCCACATCGTCATCTCTTTACTGTCTGAAATGTGATAAAAAGCCAATTGCAGGTTGGTGCTCCCGGACGACACAGCCCAGCATCCCTCCCAGTGGCTTTTAGGGGTGTTTAAGGAATGAGAGAAAACACTGAAGTTTCAACCCCAGTTGTCCCAGCAGCTACGCATTAAACAATGGAAGCAAGCCCTGCCAAGCTTCCGCTGCCCAGCCGAAATGGCCATGCAATTACCCTCATTTAATTCCAGGAGGAGAAGACTCTTGATCTTCCACCGAGATGAGGCCTTCATTCTTGGTCCAAGAGAGTAAAAACAAAAACGTAATAGGCATAGAAGTTCCTGATTCCCTTCTTATGCCCTGTGTAGATGAAAACTACAGGATTAATGAACTTTCTGATGAGGACTTGATGGCAGCTGCTGGGTCTTAATGCAGCGGGTCCCACACGCACACAGGAACGAGCTTGATGCAAGCAGAGCTCCTTAAGTGGAGAGACGTACCCGGTTATCCGGAATGTCCTTTCTGCTCACAAGACTATTGTCTTCAACCATGAATGAAGACCCACTTAATCAGTGTTCTGACCTTAACTATATTCACAGTGGGACCCCTCTGTACATCTCTTTGCAACTTCCTTTGATTCCACACTTATTTCTATATTTAAAACGTTAACTAAAATAAAAAAAATATCCAGAAGAACTCTGTATTTGGGATTTAAAGAAAGGATGCATTGAAGGTTGCTAAATCTACAAATGGAATAAAAACTACTAACCTATGACTGAAAGGGAAATTTCAGTGTACATGCATACACGTGCATGTCCACAGGTATGACAAAATAGAATACCCAAAGTGTGTTGGGGTATTAATTTCTATTTCTTGTTTTTAGGGCTTGGCAAAATTGTTATCCAGGTATCCTTTATTTGTTTGTTTGTTTATTTGTTTGTTTATTGGGTAGTTCCCTGGCTGGGCAGGTATCCTTTAATGAAGAAGAAAACGTTTCTTGTAACTGTCTTTCCCTTTGTGGATCCTTTCACATACCCTTTGATGTCAATGTCCCAAATGCACGTGCAATGGGAAGAAGTAACTTTTCTTATGTTGAAGTTTAAAACTCATTGGAGTGAAGATTTCCCCATCTTTCAAGCTTTGACTGAGGGAACTGCAAAATGTCACTTCAGAGACTTTTCTGCTATTATGTTTAAATCTCTTAATTATTTGTATTGCTAAGTACATATACTTAAAGCCTTCATTCCTCTATTCAACATCTCAAAATATCTTTTAATGCAGTGACTGTGTCTCTGTCTTGATTGGCACTGCCACCTTCTGTTGTGATTCTCAGTTTCTTTGTGATCGGAACATTTTATGATATGTCACACTATACAACAGAGATGTTAGTCTATGCTCTCGATGTTGGTGGGAATGACGGGTTTCCAGGTGGAGTCTGAATCCTAAGTGCCCCATCTGCCCAAAAGTTCTAGGACACAAAACATGTTCTGTAGCTGAAATGTTGCTGTTTAATCAATTTATGGTAAGAGTTATGGAAACTTCGCCAGATCCAGAAACCATTTTCTGTTTCTTGAAAGTACTATGTTATATTTATTAGTATTGTTGATGCTAGCTGTTGCATTAGGCTAACCTCTGAAAACTTAGTGGTTTAACACCATGTTGGTAGGTTTTTGCTCATATATCATCTGAGGCAGGTCTGGCCATCCTCCTCCTCATTAAAACTGTACAATTGGGAACGTGCAGCAGGGTAATGAAGGAGGAATGCTCATCACCCCATTAACAGCACTGATCCAGAAGTAACATGTCAATTTGGTTCCTATTTCAGGGCCATCAATAATCCCATGACCATAATTTACCTTCAGAAGAGATTGCTAAAGACAGAGGAACCCCTGGATATTTGGAGAGTACTAAATGGTTCTGCCATATATTTGGGTTTGGGCTGGAATTTAAAAGAAGGGTATAGTGGTTTTTACTTTTGATTGGAGGATTCTTCCAGTCCCAACCCTATCTGGACAGTAGCAACCTCTAATTGAGTATCATTAGATGAATTTTAGAATGAGTTTAAGCATATATTAACATCTGGTACTAAATACAGAACAGTCAGTTGGCAACTTGTGTAGTATCCAAATGGCTCAAAAGCATGAGGAATTGAGCATTAACAGTCTACACTGGTTAGGGACATGTGGTAGCAGGGGAGGGACTTCAGTTCAAACCTGACTTTGCTCAAAGGGTTGACAAAAATCTTTGGAAGCTGTAAATGGCTAGATAAACACAGAATACTTTATTCTGATGACACCATGATCATCCTCTCCTTTAACCATTCACTATTGCTTATTGCTTATCCCCTCTTGACCAAGCTAAAGAGAATGCTATCCGTTAGAGCTATGGTTTAGATAGCAAACTCCTTTTAGCTAAAATTCACTCCATTTTAATGGAGAGGGGACCATTTTTCTATTTCTAGTTTATATCTTAGAATAAAATACTAAAGCAGTGTAATAATTCATAATAAACTTCTAATTTTAAAAACTAGTGAGTTCAATATTACTTTTGTACTGCTACAAAAATGTATTTTCTGTCCATAATCATGTCGGTAAGCAAATAGATCATTTTTACAACACGGCTCATGATGAGAAGAGAAATCTTTTAGAAGGCATAATTCATTAAAAATAATTTACTTTATTATAAGAAAATTTATATAGCTATCTTCGTTTAATGATTCTTTATCACTGTGGTTGAGCACTCTCTCTCTCTCTCTCTCTCTCTGTTTAATAGCCCACTTGGGAAAGGTAAAGCTGATCTTACAAGGATTTGGATACCTAAAAAAAATCACTCCATTTAGGATACCTGAGTTGTTTTTGAGTTTTTATTTCAATTTTTTTTCTTTTCATCTCTCACTTCTGAAAATTCAAGAAGAGATCTAAAAACCCATCTGTCTTCACCACACATTTAATTCCTCATGAAACACGAACTCTTCGGTCAGTATTGACACGAGCATCTGGGTAGTGAAATGTCCAATGGAAAATAATTCTGCTCCCAGGCTGTTCGCTGTGAGTGGCCGTAGCCTCACGTACAGCTGCATATTAGATATAGAGCAACTCTTCTTCCAGCAATTCTGGGAAAGTACTTCAGTGGAATCATGGGAAGTTCGTATGGACCATTACTAACATTTGGCGTTTGTGTCCAACTGGCCTTTTTTCCACAGCATAACCGTGGCTTATTTAGCAGTATGAGGCAATGGGGACCTAATATAATATTGCAATTCTCTCGTCTTCCATAGCCACAGAACGACTCCTCTTCTCCATGAAAAAGCAAGGGCACAACATGTGTTCGGTCTCACACTTGCTCTACGGCAGAGTCACCGTACGTGGGTATTTTGCTCACGTAATTTTTCTGGTGGTCATCTCGCTATTTCATTTCTGTGTCGACCCAATTTTAAGGAAATAGAAGGAGAGATATGTTATTTGGGGCCAGAGGAGATCTTGAAAATGAAGTGTCACATTTTTGTTGATTGTGGTGGTGGTCTTTGCCTTCTCAGAAACACTTTCTTTAATGAGCAGAGCATTAAGTGGAAAGAATTTAAGGCTCAGGTTTCCTAAGTCTTCATCCATATTTGGATTGGCAAAGCCAATATTTTATCACTTAGGCTGCAACATAGGCTTTCCAGATATACTTGGCACACAAAAATGATCTTATCATCCACCCTCTAGAATGTTAGTAACTCTTTTCTCAGTCACAGTAATGCATTTTGTTAATAAGTATGCTTTTTCCATTAAAAGATTAGCAGATGTAGCAGATTAAAAATGGCCACATCCCTATTTTTTGCTACACAACGCACTGAGAGTTGTGGTCTAGGTCCAGTTCACTTAAACCGAGGAATGGTATGTGACTTCTCTCACCAAAAAAAGTACAGTGGAACTGGTGAGCTAGTTTTCTGGCTAAGGATTAAGAGACTTCTCCTCCACTTCCTTTTTCTTAAATCATTTACTCCTGGACTCCTGAATTATGATGTAAGAAGTCTTAGATCTCCTAATTTGTCAAACTATGGAACTGAAATGGTGTAATCACATATTTCATCCAATGATTCAACAAATAAGTGAAATCTTCATGCTTATATGCATCTTTCTATCATTCAAGAATCTATTTCCTTATCCTTTAATCATATATCCACTCAATAATGTGGAAAGGATCCGATACGACCATACAGAGAGGAAGAAGGGCTTAAATAAACCCAGCCTTCCAGCTCTCCCTCCTTGGCTGAGGCATTAGGAATGTGAATAAAACTGTTTTGGCTGGTGAAGACCAATGTAGACCCCAGTTGAAAACCACCGAGTGATCAGACTTTGACACATGAAAGGGAAGAATTGCCTAGCTGAGCCCTGCACACATTTCTAATCCACAAAATCAAAACATACAATAAAACGATTGCCCTTTAAAAACCGCTACATTTGGGGAGAATTTGCTGTACAGCAATAGGTAACCTAACAGCATGAGGAGTGGAATTCTGTTTTCATGTTCTTGGAATCTCTAGCTTTATAGTCTGGCATATGTTGGAGGTTTAGGAGTTATTGAGTGGATATATGATTAAAGGATAAGGAAATAGATTCTTGAATGATAGGAAGATGCATATAAGCATGAAGATTTCACTTATTTGTTGAATCATTGGATGAAATATGTGATTACACCATTTCAGTTCCATAGTTTGACAAATTAGGAGATCTAAGATAGAAATATTCACTTTATATAGAGTTAAGTATGAAGGCTGGTACATAGGGCATATCACCAAAAATTATTCTTAACAAATTTTCAAATGCTTGCAATACACTGCAATATGTGGGTTTGTGCATTCTAAAAGGAGGTGGGTTAAATTTACGTGGCATTTAAAAATATTTTTTTAAACTGGTGAATCCCATTTTGCATTAAGCAACGTTCAAACATGAGAAACATGGAAATGGAGAGTAAGACGGCAATAGATTTATGCCTTCCTTCCCATACCAGTGCAGAGTAGAGCCACCAGGTGTGATTATCCCAGATTTAAACAGTACAACTTCGGATGGTGCCATTCACATACACTACAAAGTGAACGACTGCTTCTGGATTTATTTAGTGCACAGGCTGTGCAACTGTACCCTGTCTTCCTTCTCAGGAGAACAGTCTCATTGGATGTGATGCAAGCAGTCCTTCTGCAGTTTACATTTGCCTCTTTTCCTTCTTTCCAGAAAAATACCACCCACCCCTTTCCCTGTTTTTAACAAAACAATTTAGTTACTTATGCACAGTAGGTTACTTCACAGAACGGTAGAGCACTTACAGGAGCGATGCTGAAGGCCTGAGAAAGCATTGCCTAAGATGCCATACTTCCCAGAGTATTAGTGAAATAGTCAGAGAAACAATCTACAGTCAGCTTTCGCCTTCACCTCCTCACCAAACAGCACCGTCACCGCTGCATTGCTCACTGAGATGGCCACTTTTCAGCCCTCGTTTTACCTGGACACACTTCTTAACTCCCTTCTCTTTATAACACCACCACCCACTTTTCTGGTTTTCTGGCTTCAGGTCTGCTCTTTCACAATTCACTCTGCTGGTTCTTCTTCAACGTACCCTCACCCTGGAACGAGACAGGTTTCAGTCCTTGGGTCACCTCTCATTTCATCTCAGGGCTCTAAATATCATCTATGTAGCCCAAGGTTACCTCCATTTTGTCTCTTGAACTCCAGACTCACAGGAAATTGGTCTACTTGACATCTGCATTTAAATGTCTAGTAAAGATTCAAAACCAAGTTTCTAATAGTCTCGTCTTCCTCAAACGATTTCTACTGCACTTGATAGAGATTTCATTTTTCCATTATTGAGAATAACTTGACTTGTAGCCACTCCTCTCCTTTTCTCAGACCTCACATTTAATTCATTAAAAAATTCTATTTGCTCTACCTTTAAAACATATCCAAATTCTTATTACTTCTCATCACCCCCACTACAGCCATGATTCTAGCAACCACCATCTCGGGGCTAGATTACTGCTTTCACCCTCTAACTGGGCTCCTGGCTTCCACCCTAGAGACTAGTGTCAGCACAATAACCCCAGTGATTTTGTTGAGTCCAATTAGGTAACGCTTCTGTTCAAAACCTTTTATGACCTCCTATTTTCTCATTGCTTTTCTGTTACCATTTCTAATCATCTTTCCTCTCTTGGTCTATTCTAGACATAGTAACCTCCTTGCTTTTCCTAAAGCAGCTCAACTATGTTGCTGCCTGAGTGCATTCTTTACGTACTATTCTCTTCTTTGCAATTTTCACAGATCTGCATGGCTCCCGCCTCACTCTGTTTCAAGTCAGTGCTCAAAGGTCACTTCTGCAAGGATCTCATTGACCATTCATTTAAAATTCAACCACCACTCTGTTTTTCCTCTCCTGCCACTCTTTATTCAAATTTTATTTATTTAATATCACGTGTCACTTTCTAATAACAAACACAATTTCCTTCTATGTTTCACTTATTGTCTATTTTCTCCCTCCAGAGAGAACTGCACGAGAGGGCTCTTACCAGTTATATTTGCTAATGCATCTTCAACACCTAAAATAGCACTTGAAACACAGAAGCTTTCTGCATATATTTATTCAATTAATTAATGGCAAAAGCAGGGTGCTAGGATTCTAGGAGGTCAGCAAAGGTAACTAAATGAGAGTATAAGTAGCTCAAGATCATGAGAAAATGATTAAGAATTGAAAACAGGTATCAAATCAAGTAGTATGGGAGCATGAGTCCATACTCATACATTGTCGCAGAAAAATATTTTGCTTTTTAAAAAAATGATCCCTATTAGACAAGAGGTAGTCCCGTTAGAACTAAAGTACAATCTGTAGATGAGAAGAGACTATTTTAAATAACTAAAGTTGAGGTAGTCAATCTTAAGGAATTAACAGTAACTCCTCTACTGTGTGAGGACAGACATATTAATAACACTCTACAAAATGAGAATCTTCATTTCACATCAGAAACCATCTGAGATTCGTTCGGAGCTCTTGATCGATTACTTAGTGAATGCCTACGGTGTGCCCAATACAGTGCTAAGAACGGGATATTTGACAGTGAACACAGATTAAAGCTAAACACAGGCGAGAGACACGTACATTAATCTATAAAACAGAAGGCAAGTGCTACAGCACATGGAACACAGGGTGGGAGTGTGAATGTGGGAGATGCTCTAGTAGACAGGGAAGGTTCTGTGGTGTAGACGGTGTTTGTGCCGAGTCTGGAGGGATGAGAAGGTGATCTCCAGTAAACAACGGAACACCATGTTCGTATACATGTGAAATTAGAGCAGTGGGGACCATTCCTTGTTTCTCACTAATTCAGTCATTTAAGTACTCAGGTCTCTAATGCTTACTATGTACTAGCACATTCCTAGATATCATTTGAGACTCTGGGTGAACTATTATGAAAACACAGTATGGGCCTGCCCTCAAGGAGCATGTGTTCTAACGGAGTGTAGGTCATCATAATCCAGTGTGAGGCTGCTGAAAGGAAAATGCATAAGAATGTCAGGAACAGCTGGAATAACCAAACTTAGTGGAGGGTACTATTGTGGTGTGTGTGAAGGATGAAGCAAGTAGACAGAGCACATGCACAACTAGGACCCAGAGCTGAGAGGAAGCAAGTCTGAGGAACTTTGCTTGGTTCACCTTGGCTCAATGGCAAACAATGAGCAAAGAGTAGGGTGGTGATGAGCCGTGGTGGGCGGTGGTGAAACCCCTGGTGTGCCATCCCAATCCCTTAACGGGCATCCTTCTGCTGACAAGAATCATGGGCGTGTTTTGGGTGAGAGACTGGCAGGCCAGATGCATCAGTTGGAGCTCTGCTCTGTTTGAAGAAGAGAAACTGACTTGGAGGGAGTCGTTTACTGGGCTCTAAGTGATAGGCAAGTAGTAAGGTGGAGCCAAATGTCTCTATTACATCTCAGGGAAACATTTGGAGGCAAATTGTGGAGGATCGTAGCCTGTGTCCTACAGAAAATGAGAAATGATGTTAGATTTTATACAGGGACCAGAGTCATGAAATGGTCAGCTATCCTAGAAAGGTAAGTTCAGGAGATGAATGGGTGTGGGCAGAGTCGGTGTCACTGGGGTGAGGAGGTTGTGACAAAGGTCGATGGGAATCTCGGTGAAGGCACACCAGGGGGATGCACACACGGAGCCCAGAGTCGCTGCTGTGCTCTCACATAGGTAAGAACAGATTGTATGGCTCTGTGCCTAAAAAGGTGCATACCCAAACAGAATTGTTCCAATTTCTGATACCATTAAAGCTCACTCTAAACCCAACCCAACTCTTAAAGATAAAATCACTTTTCATTTCTTTGTTTTGTTTTGGGTTTTTGTTTAGAAAGCAGAAATGATACAAATTAAAGAAATAATAGAAGAACCTTATAATGTAGAAAAAACACAATGGTAAGGCTGCATTGAAGTTTAACAATAAAACTGAAAGAAATAGAAATGATTTTGAGACTGATGTGGGTCCTAAAAAGAAGAACAAAACAAAAAGTTTTTCCTTGATAGATTTTACAAAGTTTTATCTAAAATAAAACTGAGAAGGAAACCAAGTCCCTGAGGCATCTTTCTGACACCTTATGATGACATTGAGTAGACACATCGCCATCCAAGGTCTATAACTCTGAGGGCAGAAATACATGGTGAAAGATTTGCAAACGTGTCAGTCAAGAAGTTGACAATTGGATGGCTGTGAACATAGGCAAGCAGTGACATTGCTACACCTTTGTAAGCATACTGTGCAAGATAAGAAGAGAGCCACATCCCTTGGTGACACTCTGCCAACCCAGAGATCAATCCTGGCCACCAGGAAGACTGTGTGTGACAGCTGCACTCAGGGGATAAACTAGTATTAAAAAGTTAGAGTATTCCAAAGAAAGCAACCTTGAAGCTGGGTGACGAAGTCAGGAAGATAGTTACTAAACCGTGGAAATAAATAACTGCAAAGCTGCCCTCTACATAACACAGTACAATTATATTTGTATTTTATTTATGAAAGAAATCCTCAGTCATTAACCCATTAGTTCTTCTTAGAATGGTTATGACATAGAAGGAGCTGGAAGCGGAAGGAAAATAACATTTATTACACGTGAAGACCGGAATCCGACGGAACTGTGTTTGATGCCAATCTGTGATACTTAGCAGCTGTTCTACCTTGGACAAGTCAATAACTATATTGTCTCCTTTTTGAAGAGGGGAAATGTGCCTAAGCTATGAGTAGGATGTGAAAATTGTACAAGGGGCCTGCGAGGGGGGAGGAGGGTGTGAGAAATTGAGGCAAGAGGAAAAATTGCTTGTTCTTAATTCAGAAAATGTAAGAGAGAGTCCTGACGTCAGAAAGAAAGAAGGAGACTGAAGAAGTCAAAGACGTGATTTATGTTTCATGATAACTTACCTTCTGGTCAACATTAAATCATAAATAGACACCCCTGGTTTAGCCTTTTGGTTGTGAAAACTAATTTGTTAAAATGGGTCATCTCCTTCAATGATGATTATTGAATGAATATAAAAATCTGTGCCTCATAGAACTGAAATAATGAACCTAATTATTATTAATTATAAGGTTAATGACTAATGATTATATAATTGTATATGTAATAGTGGTTTATGTGTCACATTGAATGCTTTTAAAGCCTTTTTTGTTACTCAAAAATAAATAAAATATATACATTTTTAAACGGGAAGGTATGCCTGAGATTTAACCTCATTATAACTGAAAATTTCTTGAAGATTACCTTAATTCATCTATATCATATTTTATTCTTTGTTTATATTTAAATCTGATTTCAAAGAATTTAAATTGCTTCTAATTATGCTTTTGAAAAATAAAGGTTAGTTTTTAAATGCTATAGTGGATCTCAGTTTGGAAATGGTCAAATTCATGCTTATTTTGAAAGCACCAGGTAGTAGGAGATAAAAATAGACACTCTGTTAACTGGACCTCAAGCAAGGCACTCTTTAGCAACAGGTAAAAGAATCAGAGAAACCATGTTTGTTTATCTGGCATGGGTGCCGGTTAACTAAAAGTGGACGTATATTTATCCGGCATCTACCAATCCTCGTGGTGCCAGTTAACTAAGAGTCTCCTGTATGTAGCATGCTCTCATATATATATATATCTATATATATATATAGATATATATATATATAGATATCTATATCTCTCTCTATATATATGGCCATGTATGCCTATATATAACAGTGTGAGTTTATGTTTGTATCTCCATTATACCTCTTCATGACTTTGGAGTCATTCAAATCATGCCTCCTGAAGCTTTCTACCCAGAACTTGTACCTAACTACACAGTAGGGAGTAGTTTTCAGGACTTGGGTAAAAATCCAGGTTTCCATACAGAATGTTCAAGGGTTGGAAACACTGGAAAAGATTTCAGCACAAACTTGCACAGGTGAAGGGGTAAATGATAATATCACTGAACCACTCTCATCTCTGCCTTTACCTTTTTTGGAACATCTGCCCTTTTTTCTCTTTTATCCCAGACTTCTCGGTCACATATTTGCCTGGCTCATAAATTAACTCAAAATTATTTTGTAAATCGTTTGCCTTTAGCCCAGATGAAATTAAACTGCTTCACAGAGTACTTGAAAGGTATTAAACAATCTGTGTGTGCACTGTGAATTCCAAAATTATCTAGAACTTGGAGTAAGAGTGTTTACAAGTTTCCTATTTATTTTCCAAGTTAGAATTCATTTTAAGGATGAATATAAAATTGAACTCAAATTTCAGTAGGATGACTAAAGTTGAATTAGCTCTGATATTATATAGTAAAAGCAGAAAATTGTAAAGACTGCAATTTTCTTATGCTTGTTTCAAAATGTGCTTCTACAAATAATAGCCAGATGAATTATATTTAAGAGACAAAGAAATGTCCACAGTTTGGCAGCACACTTGATCTATTTCATATTGCTTAAGATAGTTAATGACATCGAGAGATGTAGTTCCACTCGCGTTTTGTTTCTCATTCCAAATTCATGTTCAATTCTCTTAGAAATACTTTACTAAATGAAGAATGCTGTCAAATTTAAGTAAGACAAGAATTAAGAGGGAGAATATTTGAAGCAGAACAATTGAGAAAGAATATTTGCATAAAACTCTTAAAGAGTCCCTATCTCGAGCACATCATCGTTCCTAAGTTAGAGTCGGCTAATCTAGGGCAAAGTCATGAAGACCAACATTCAACATTACGTCTCTGAACGAAGGTCAGATTTTTTGTTTGACTATCTTACTGGAGGTAGCTGGAGGGGCTATTTTGAAATCATTGTCACTGCTGAACTAGGTTATATTTTTATTGGATGACTTAGAAGAATGTTACACGTTTGATTACTTAACTAGTTAAATTATAAATAGAAAAATGTGGTACAAAGTTTGCTGTTCTTAATATGATTCTATGAGAGACACCTGTCACATGCAACTCTCCAATATTTCTTGAAGACTGATCCATCTAAGCTTCATTTTAGCAAAAAATTCTATGACCGGAAATAGACCATTGAGAGAACGATAAACTCCATAGTGATGATGTCTCATGGATCACAGAAGAGCATTCTTGGGGAAGAACACCAAGAGGTGCAATCATGAGCATTGTAATCAAATCCCTGATGGCACATTTAAACTGCATTTATCATGTAAAATTTTCTGATGATTTGTTATAATTCGTCTTTGATTTATAGATAGGTGCTTATTGACTTTGTGCTTAATAGTGTCATAAAATGCTCACCAACACCTGCTAATCTTCCATCTGGAATACCTTCGCTGACTGCACAAGCCTTTGTAATACAGGGATAAAACTCACCTTGGTGAGTCCTTTCCCAGTAAATAAGCATCAGATTAGGGCCATGGTTAAATGCATTAATAGTCATTACTCATGTCTATTACTATCTTCACTTTCAAAATAAAATAACAGTGCATTTGACAATGAGATTTCTACCTTCTATTTATGCATGCAGTTTAATCGTTTAATTTGAAGTCATGAAATGCACTCTGCTTTTACACAAAATGGTAGCCCATTGACTGTCTTCCATGAAGTGTGAAACAAATACCACCTCTCAGCTCAGAATACGGAGAACTAAGATAATGATCATAGAAGATAAATATAGTACACTGCTCTCCACTCTAATAAACCTCAAAATGTTTCCCTTGACCCTTTACATTTTCTCTGGGATATTTAAATACACTTAATGTAAAGTATGAAAATTCTACTAAGTAGGTGATAAAATAGATATCTTGGGTTATGAACATGTATGTCTTCAAAAATTACACCACATTAAGATTCACAACATTCAGATAAAAGGTTTAGGATCATGACATTCACATTTTTAATAAAATAGCAGTGCAATTGCAATTTAAGCAGCAGGCAGTTGGGGAAATGATCCTGGATATTGCTGTTATTTCCTTATATGCAATAAAATCTAAGCATATATGGTGAAATGTTTTCATTATATATCTTTATAGGAATAAGTTTAATACACACATATTTGGTATTTACTGATACAGTTGTGTTTCAATAGGCCTATTTTTTTGTAGTTTTTATTTGTCCTAAATCCATGCAGTCACTAAACACCTTATCATAGAATTCTAGTACCTTTTTCTACTGAAAAAAATATTTAGGAAAATTGTTATTACTTTTTTGCTACATAAAGAGAAAAGGAAGAGTACATACAATAGAATAATCAATATTGCGCTTATTATACTAATGCCCAATAGCAATAATTTAAATAAACATTGGCATTATCTGCGAGAGAACACCTTTTATTCTCATCAGTGGGTTAAAAGCCTTTCGCTCAGTATATAAAGCTGCTTGTCAGTGAAAAAGCTGGGCTGCTTTCATTAGGTACAGAATTACTAGGATGTCATTTTCAGATTTAATCCATGAGAAATAATTATATTTTAGCGTTTCCAATTTATTATGTCAGGTTTATAAAAGTTATGAGATTGTCATAGCACTGTAAAGTTTAGAAAGGAAAAAAGGCCTGTCCTCAAGTACACTACTGTATACCAAGGCAGAAATGATGTTTTACTCTGTCATTCAAAATTTCAGTTCTTTTCTCAGTAGAAATCTCCTTTACCTTCTTCTTCGCATTGATGTCCCACAGGATATAGGCTTTGCCAGTTGATGGTGCTATTTTTTTTAAAATTGTGCTTAAATATTTGTCTCAATATTCCTGCAGGTAGAATTCCAGAGGAGGATCATCTAAGCTACTTCTGCACCCCAGACCTCTGCTCTGAGCTTTGGATGTCACACTTCTTAGATTTCATGTTGTATATACGATAGAAATTATTTCTCTTCCACATAACACCCACCCTGCCTCAGCTCCTACGAGGGAGGTTCCCCCCAAAACAGAATTTACTTATAACAGATTGTGTATTTATTCTTACATGTTTACATTTCAGTCACCTTCAAAATACACTTCCTTTGATGCAATACACCTACGGAGATGCCTTTTCCGCAGCTCACTATCTAGATACTTCTTCCACAGCTCAAAACAGTCTTTGAATTCGTTGATTTTGATGCCTTTTATTGCCTCCACTGGGTTTTTGGTTGTTTTGTTTTTGTTTGGTTCACCTGTTCCATATCATCAAAATGTTTCCCTTTGAGGACTTGTGTCATCCAGGGAAACAAAAGAAAAAAGTTGCTTGGGGCAAGATCCAGTGAATACAGAGGGTGGGGCACAGGGGTTGTGATGTATTTGGTCCAAACCTGCTGAACGCTCAGCGCGGTGTGGGCAGGTGTGTTGTCACGGTGGAAGAACCAGTCATCTGTGTGCCACAACTTGGGGCATTTCTTCCACACATCATGACACAACCTTCTCAAAACTTCCAGATAAAAAACTTTGGTTGACCATTTGACCCAGAGGAACAAATTCCAAGTGCACAATCCCTCTCACATCAAAGAAAGATAATTCTGGTTTTTGGGGGTTCCCCCTCGAACAGCCCCAATACAAAGAGCCAGAGCTTTCTGCACTTGACACCATAAAAACACATATACACTGCAATATACTCACTTGTTGTCTCCCTGTTAAACTACCTTCCAAAATATTAATAGTGGTTGGTCCATTGTAATAACTCAGCAATATTTGTAAAATGAACAAATAAACTCTATTTGTGTCTTTCTATTCTTAATTCTTTCTTATAATAAACCTTAATGATACTTATTTGAAAGTTTTAGTTTTACTGAGTTGAAAACTATTAAGTTGTAGATTTCCTTGAGCCTGTTAAGCAAATGCAATAAAAATAATATTGTATACTATTTGAAAAAAAAAATCCAACAGTTTATAAAGTGTTTTCCCATATATTTCTCACCAAATTGATTCTTAGAAACAGCTGTGTTTCTAATCCTCTATACCCATTTAGATGCAACACCCCACTTTGTGGAATGATATAAAAATGACTCAGAAAATTGATATCATGGGTTCTTGCAATGCATGACCTCGGGGCATGGATTATAATAAAAATACCTTGTAATGAAAGTTAGTTTTCAAGTTCAGTAGCATTTGATTCTCTTATTTATTTGCTGAAAACTTATCCCAGGGTCCATTTTCTTTTAGTTCTGCCTCTATTTCAATCCCCTGCTGCTCTTAGATAGGCTTCATTCTTCTGGTTGAAGGCAGGAAAGAAATTGTTTTACTCTATTATGTTTCTTGAATACTGAAGCTTATCAGTACACATTTTCTAAGATCTGACTCTCTAAAAATAAAAACTTTTGTTTTACCTTTGAAAACACAAACTTTACTTTTTTTTTTTTTAACATTTCCCCTTAACCTGGATATGATGTGATAATTTGTTTTCTTGTTTTTTTTTTTTTTCTTTTTGGTATGTGGGTAGCTCCCTGACTGGGAATCAAACCCAGGCCGCAGCGCTGACAGCACCAGCGCCGGAGCCTTAAGCCCAATAATTTGTTTTCAGTTAAAAAGCATCTGTAGTACATGTACAGGAAGATATTTGTTCTGGATCATTATCTAATAATGCCTACTCCTGAACATGAAATAAATTTTAGTATAGGACATATGATTATGAAAACACAGTAGATGTCTCTCACACTAGATCACTGGTTTATAAAACTTGAAGGATATGAAAATCACCCTATGAGCTTTTTAGAAATCCTCACCCCAGTACCCCAACACCAAATCTTCTGATTCACTACAACTAATACAGAGTCTGACGACTTCAATTTTTAACAAGTATTGCAGTAATTCTGATGCAGTTGATCCGGGGCCACACTTTGAAAAACACTGAATAAAACTAAAGATTTTTTTTTTCTGAAAACATACTTTGTATTTGCATTGAATTAGGTTTAAAATGAATATGTGACATTATTTGAATTTCTAACCTGTGAAAATTAGGACAGCTAACCTCCAACAATAGGAAAGAGGTATACCAGGCTCCTGAGACAGCTAGCCTTACCCCCCGCCCCCCCCCCCCAAAAAAAAAAGAGCTAAATAATTTCCTAGAGGCTGCTTCTTTAGCCATGCCCCACTAGATTGGAACAAGGGACCTGGGCTGTGAACATTCAGAACTTAAGCTCAGTCTTCACTCCTCCCATGCTAACTTTAATATACATTTTAATTGTAATATATTTTAGTTATGATGTGCTTCCAACACACTAATAATTTATCCTCATTTTGGACCAAAAGAGAAAAGAAAGATACTTCAAATAAACAAAACAGAAGAAGACAGGTCACTTAAAAATTCCTCCAAGTTAGCAACTCATATTTTATGTCTTCTGGTTTGCATATATGCACTGAAATTACATGGAAAGATATTTGAACGGATTACCCATGTTCCTCTGAGGAGTATCCTTATTTCCAAACCCAGTCTATGATTTTAGCAGAGAGCCGCTTAGCTAGAATTGACAATATACCAATTCAAACAATTTTAAGCTAACAGTAAATTATTGGATGGCAATATAGGGAAAATCACAGTGTGATACTCGCTTCCAGCAAAGGGGACCTAAGGCCTCAAGGAGGTCCCGATCTCACTCTCTCTCCATCACCCTCTGTTGGCATAATGGAGTCCCAGGCCGGGTCCTTCTTTACAGCACTGACTCCACTTCCTAAGTCTGGGGTAAAGCATGTGGTGGAGCACCCTCCCATGATTACTATCTGTGATTCGCATTGAAGATACTGGAGAGGAGATGCAGTATTTTAAGTACAGTCACTCAGCTGGTTGGAAGATCACATTTGCTACCAAACACCCTGACAACCTCCATGAAAGAGAAGCAGAACAAAAGAGGGCTAGAGAAACAGGGGGCTAGAAGTGGCCATGCACAAGGCCTCGGGTCCACCATTCCTGAAGCACTAGGCATACTGTGAATTTTTGTTTCATGAGCCAATACATTTCCTTTTAGTTCAGTATAATTTAAATTGATATAGTGTTTCACTTCCATCCCCAAAAGTCTTTACTAATACACATAGTTGTTCCTCGTGACACACGGATTCTGTATTTGTCAGTTTGTCTACTTGCTGAAATGCATTTGTAACCCCAAGATCGATACTCATGACAATTTCTTGGTCATCCGTGGACTCACAGAGTTAAGAAAAATTTGAATCACCTCATGTACATGTGCCCAGTGGAGGTCAAACAAGGTGTCATTCTACCTTCTTGTTTCAGCTTTTATACTATAAACACGGATCTTCTTTTACTGTTTAGTGCCATTTCCCCCCCTATTTTGTGCCATTTGTTGGTGACTAAAGTAGTCCCCATGCATAGCACTGAAGTACTGTCCCGTGGGCACATTTAAGCTCAAGGAAGTTGTGACGTGCCTTATGGAGAAAGCACGTGTTAATGTTTCATTCAGGCATTAGTTACATGTGCTGTTGGCCATGATGAACCCACAATACATGTTCAATGCAGCGTATCTTTAAACAGAAACACACATAAAACAAGATACGCATTGACAGGTTAGTGAAAATGTTGTGACCAAGGGCTGGCCGGAACCGAGCTCTATTATTTCCTCTAGGAGTAGTGGCTCAATATTCACTAATTCAGTGTTTGTAATGATTTTAAAGAATGTAACTTTTATGAATAATGAGTATCCACTACATATATACAGATTCAGTTAGCAATCTTTTAATTTACTTAATATTGTATTAATCCTTACAGATAACACTTAATAATATTTTACTTAACACGATATGAAGACACCTTTATGTAAGTGATTACATGTCTGTATCATCATATCAGTCATTGCATACACTGTATTGCATTGAAGAACCATAATATATTAACATCATGTCTCCTAATGTTAGATATAGAAGCATAGTCCAGTATTCGCTATTAAGAAATCTTATGTACTCATCCAAAAATACATTTCTCTAGGAAAATTCCTAGAAGTGAAAATTCAGGGTCAGAGTAATACTTTTGTTGTTTATTGCAACATTTCATATATATAGTGTGTGTGTGTGTGTGTGTGTGTGTGTGTGTGTGTATTTATATATGTGTATGTTCAGAATAATTGTGATGACTTACTTTCCTCCCACTACTTTCAATACTCTGCATTGTTAGGCTCTTTTTTTTTTAAGTGGCTTGGGAAAATATGTTGCCTTGCTTCAATTTACACTTCCTTGGCAATGCTGAGTAACTTTTAATATACTGATATATGTATGTTTGTATTTGAGTGTTAGCATGTGTTTTGTGTGTGCACATGTGTTTGTGTACATGTGTCATTGTAAGGCATTGTATTAGAAGCCCAGGGTGTTTTTTTATTTCACTAACATATACAACTTGCTTAGTGAGACAAACTGTGTCTATTAGAGCTTTTCTTTTCCCTTTGTTACCTGAGTGGCAAATATTTTCTGAGTTACTTATTTGTTCCCTAACACGGTTTATATTTTCCTGGTATTAGGTAATTTTGAATATGTAATCAATCAAATATATCAATATTTACTTTTATTTCCACCTCTGAGTCTTTGTTACTTTCACATCCTTCAGTTTTCTGTTTTTTTTTGTATTGATTACTATTTTCCTGAGCTATTACTAGTGTATATCTTATGCATTTTCCTGCTAAATCAGTAGGAGTTTGAGAGGGAAGAAAGAGTGATTTCTGTGCTTAATCTGGTATCTTGGACAGCAAATCCCTACATTATTTCTCTTTTAACTTATGAATTGGTAACTAATGTTGTTGTTTTCTCATTATTGAAATATTATTGCATTTCTGGAATATAGACACATTCATAATGGTATTATTTTAGTATTGTGCTGGATTCAATTTGGTAATTTGTTTTAGGAATTTTACAACTGTATCTATGTAAAACTGGTACACATAAATATACACACACACAGTTTCCTTGGGACTGTTTGCAGAACCCTGGAATTTTCTGTTTCTTACTCTTTTGGAATGTATTGTCTGTAGTGCTATTCAGATCTAGTGCCTTTTAAGCAATACTGTTAAAACATACAGTTATTTCATAATTATCAGTCTAATAAGGAATTCTAAACTAAATTTCATGTAAATTTTAATATAGTTTTCTTTAAAAATTAAACATTCTATTAATGTTTATGCTTACTAACACTAAGTAGAGCTGCTTTTCTCATTTAATTTTTACCAACTTTAGATAATAGTTGAACTTTTATTTATAGTCATGTTTTAAAAATTATTTATAAATTTGTAGATTTCTATTATTGATAAAATTTACTTTAACAACCACTTACCACATATCATGTACCTGAGTGTTTAACCACTGAATTTCATTTAATTCTCACTCACTGCAAGCCTATGAGACAATTTCTCTTAGTTCTATTATTAGAGATGAAAAACTGAGGCAAAAAGAGATTAAGTAACTTATGCACAGCTAGAAAGAGACCAAGCTGTTTGTCACTCGAGTCCTTTGCACTTTAACCACTTACTGTGTTAAAAAGAAAGAACACTTTTATGAGGGATAACTGATAACTGAGAGAGAGAGAGAGAGGAGGGAGGGAGGGAGGGAGGGGGAGAGGGAGGGAGGGAGGGAGGGGGAGAGAGAGAGAGAGAGAGAGAGAGAGGCTTTTCTTTAAACCCTTTCCGGAAATTGCTTTTGTTTACCTAAATTTCTGAAAGATAGTTTCACTTGTTCAATGAGTCATTATCTATTTCCAAGTGATGGAAATTCTACACTGACAAAAAAAGGAAAATGAAATAAAAGAATGGGAAGAAAAGAATTTAACCGGGAAATGGCTTCACTTAAATAGAGGAAATGGCTTTTATTGGTGACACCCTAGGCAGCAGTAGTCAGGAGCCCAGTGACCTTAAGTGCCACAGAGCCATTAAAAGTAATGACGTGTGAGCTCAAGCCAATGACTGATGAAAAGGCAATGTCTTCTCAGGGGCTGGTGCTGCAGCATCCAACATGAATGTATTAGTATCCGTGGATGAAACATGAAGAATACTAAATCTCATTTACATAATGGATGAAGCTTGGAAAGCAGTTCCAGATGGCTAATGAGTACCTTGAGCCAAAAGAATTTTTTTTAAGTCTCAGTATACACAGGTCTAGCGTATGAGGATACAAGTAACTACCATTATATAAATTTTAGCTGTACGACTTCATAATACAACATCTGTATACTCTACTGTGTGCTTATTAACCAGCGTTTGTCCAATAAAAATCACAATTAATAAAAAATACAAGTAAATGTATTAGAGCAAATGTAACAGGCTGTGATACATTTCTCTTAAATTTAAAATAAAATGAAGTAAAACTTCTCTACAAAATCCAAAAACATCATATAAGGGTCTTTTCTGAACTGATAAGCTCCATCTCTCCAATCATCCTCATCTCCTAAGAAAACAGATAATAAATTGGTCATGTAAACTTATTCAAATCTCGATGCAGATGTCAAAATGACTTATTGGATTGTTTTGTGCAATTTCTCAATTGTGCCAGTATTTGAATGAAAATTATATGGTGTTTTCAATTTACTATACACAGCTTGGCTTGTGGGGGGAAAATCCTTTCTTGAAGTAAATGTGGCTTGATTTAGTTATTATATAATTTTCTGTTTCAATTTCTCTCTAGGCAGATGAAATTATCAATCGTGTGTGTGTGTGTGTGTGTGTGTGTGTGTGTGTGTGTATTGCTAGTTTTATAATGTCTCTTCTTATGATCATTGTGATTTATTTCTTTATTAAGACTTCAATGCTGAGAATAGATATGGTTTGGGTGTAATATATCTAATGCAAACTGTTATACAAATTCTGGAATTACCACTGGACAAAAATCACAGAGTTGTAGAACCATCCTTCGCCAGACTGCCTCAAGTCTGGCCTCTGTCCACGGTGGCAGCCTGCCCAGACCCACCCTTACCATCCACTCACCTTCTGCCTCCTCCTACCCTTAAACCAAGGAGCCACGTTAAATCACATCTGATCCACCTGCAAAAGTTTGCCTCATCGAGGCTGCCTCAGTCAATTTGTGTCATTGATATCTTGATTTTAACCAAATTCAGTTTGAATCTTTTTTATGTTTCCTACCTTGGTACTCTTTAAAGGTAATATTACTTTTGTTTTTCACTAGTGGTGTGAAGTGTATCTCTTTCTTTTAGAATTTAACTCATTGTGATGTTTTAAAACCTGTAAGAATCCTATCCTCCTTATCGCACAAATGAAGAAAGAAGGAATGCTTTGATCTTAAAAATAGCTATTTCAGCTTTTAAGTGACCTAACTGCACTTTCCCTCAAGTGTGGAGAATTGTTTCATAACTTCATGATTTTTTTGCCCATGATATGACCTTATTTGATCATGATTACCTTATCCCTGTCCCGCATCGCCCTTTGTGGTAGCCATCTTACTTTGCTAGAGCCCTATTGAGAGCTTTATTTATTCTTCAATAGAAATAAGTCAAGTAACATCCTTTGAGTTACATACTTTAGCTTAATCAATAAAACGAAAATCTATTACAAAGTGTCTCAAGTATATGGCCACTTGGTGTGACAAACCAGGTCTTGAGCAATCTTAGTAAGATGCTGTAAAGACTGTCCACTAATCCTGGAACAAAGAGTCCATTCCTTTCCATGCAATTTCAATATTTAGGAAGTGCACTGGTCAAGCGTATATTTGAATGTTTATCTAAGCAGATTAGGGATGGAAATTCATTTTACAAATCACCCATAACTCATTCTTTAACTCAGTATGATAATACTTTGCATCCATATTCTGTGCTATTGAAGCCTCCGACCTCTGGGTTTAATATGCGTTCCTGAGAGCACTACCATATCGTAAAAATGCTCTCTGCACCCACATTGCTTTTGTCATTTACAACACCATATGCAACACCTGTAAACTGAATGATCTGACCAGAGTACATTGCTCATGCACTACCAGCCTGGGACAGAACTTGTATCTCCTCACTCAACATCCAATGACTTTTTCACACCCAACTCACGAAGTTTTTGTTAGAGCCAACACCTGTGACCTAACACCGCCCTGTGGTGACAAGGTGGAAGTGAACACCTACTGACTGGTGGAATTCTTAGGTGATATACAAATAGGGTTCATACATTTGAACACAATGGGGCTTTTCCTCATCCTGTTATGACAGAGCATGCTAGATTAAAACTAGTACATAAATGTAAACATGTAGTTAATAGACAATTTTTTTTAAATTTTGTAATCAATTTCACTACTGATTTTTAAAGAAACACCTGTTTGTCTCCTGCACTTTAATAGAGTATGGCAGTTCTGACACCAGATATGGGCATGTTTTTCCCAACTTCAGGCAATTCTGTGACATCAACTGAGTGTTCTACAATGTAACTCAATGCAGACACTATCTACCTGGAGTTAGCACCTGATCCCACAGGTTAAGGGCTCAGTCCCACAAAATTGTCCCCAATTGCAAGTCCAGGCTGTGACCTGTGCTACTGACCAACTGGCTGTAAATTAGGGGTTCCTGTAACTACCTGCTCAGGTTTGATTAATTTGTTAGAGTGGTTCACAGAGCTCAGGAAAATATTTACTCACTAGATTACTGGTTTATTATAAGTAATATTAAAGGATACGAATGAATTGCCAAATAAAGAGATACACAGAACAAAGTCGGGAAGGATCCTGAGAACAGGAATTTCTGTGCCTTGGAGTTTAGGGCCCATCTCTCTCCTGGCATAAGGATGCATTCTTGTTTATCAAGTCAGAAGCTTTCTAGACCTGATCCTTTTTGGGTTTTTATGGAGGGTTCATCCTATAGGCATGATATTAAATCACTGACTATGGATTAATTAAATCTCCAGCCTCTCTACCTTATTTGGAGATTGGGAGTGGAATTTAAAAGTTTCAATCCTAACTTTGGTTTCACTGGCAACCAATCCCTGTCCTGAAGTGCTATCCAAAATTTACCTCATTAACATAAACTCATGTGTGGTTGAAAGGGACTTGGTATGACTAACAAAATATACCCACTTCACCTTTATCACTCTGGAGCTATTTCAGGAACTGAGAACAAAATGATATATAACTAAAGATGCTCCTACAGTTCTCATATAGAAAATTATAAGGCCTTCAGGACTTATGTGCCAGGGACCGTGGGTGAAGACCAAAAAATATATTTATTATATCACAACATTGTAGTGATGAATACTGAATTAAAGTGGATCTAATTTTTAAAATGAGGCAATATATGAAAAAGTGGCATGAAATTTATAATTCTTGTCCTTGTGATTCCTGATATTCTAAAGGAAATACACACACACACACACACGCACACACATATATATATACATACAAACACGCATATATACGTGTATATATGTGCGTGTGTGTGTGTGTATGTGTATATATACACATACACACACACACATATATATGGCTATTTTTTCTTTATCATAGTTTGCCTTTTGATTCTTTTCTTATAGCACCATACTATACATATATAAAGTGTTATTAAAAAAAAGATATATAGAAAATATAAATAGTAATAATAAGGAAGTAACACTACCTAAAGATACCATCTTGGAATCTGTATAATGATAATTTTCTTCTTTTGGGAAAGGCTGTAACACTACAGAGAAAGGTACATAGCTTGTGTCTTTAACTTATCTTTGTGGCTTTATGGTAATGTTTACCAAGCTGTTACTGGTGAAACACAAGCATTGAAATATGTTGCTTGAGTAACGTTACTCATGGCCAAAGAGTGTGGTAAAATGTTAAGTTCAATCAGATTTGACTCATCTTTCTCATGCAGAACTTCTAAGAACTTGGTGTGCTAACATGTGTACTTCTTATGCAATAGGCTCCGTCAAGGGGCAAAGTGCTTCCCTTTTTAACTTGATATTAACTTATTATATATGTGTGTGTGTGTGTGTGTGCACGCATGCATACATGCTGATTTACCTGCATTTTTTAAACAAAATGGTTATGTTTCAAGACTGCAGCAAACTGCTGTAGCATAAAAGTTGCTGCATTAAAATTCTGCTTATGAAACTATATTCTCAGATCACAGAGCCTAGGTTCCAGATAAATAAAATTTAATGTCAAAACAATAAAGTTAAAAATAAAGTTTGTTTGTCTAGTTGTATGGCTAGGTGGGTCTCAGTGAATTGGAACTAGTAATTTATTTTACTGGGGTGTCCACTAATGCCTATAAGCCAATTCAACCTTTTACATACATATGTGGAAGATTCTTTGAATCAGAACCTTTTTAATTAACATTTTATCTAAACAGTAATAGTTATTATCAATAGTTTATAGATAGATTGTCACATGTTAGCTAAGTTTTCTTCTTGCCTTATTTTACTCGTTTATAAGATTCAAAAAGAACGTTGTTATTACCTTAATATTTATGTATTTCTCATTGCTAACTGAAGCTCATTAAGTCTATAAGCTGAAACAGGGAGAAAAAGCAAATGGGACACATTTGTCTGTACCTGTTTATTGATCCATAATTAATATGAAAGCCATGCAAAATGTAAAATTGGACAAGAAAGGTCCCTGTTCTCAATTTGCATTAGATCTCGTAATAGCCAAGTTATAAGAAATGCAGGTGAGGTAAGTGCATTTATTTCTGCTATAGAAAGGTCCACAGCCTCAGTCTTATTTTGCTGTTGCAAAGAGGCTACTCAGTGATGCAGGGAGGGAGCAAATGGGTGGAAAGGGAAGAGAAAGTCACTCATGCTGACACTCATGCCAAAGCAGACAGGAGGCTCATGTATATGCAGTCGAATCTTAGCACTTTTTTCTACTTCGCCTATTCAGTCCCAGAGCAGATGAGAGAAAAATGACCAGTGCCCTTGTTTTCTTCTGCTTTGTTTTGTAAGAATACCTGACAGGCATTTCAATTTGATTTCTCCGTGTATTACTGGGAGTGGGGTGAACAGAATTATAAAATACAATTTTATAGCATCTCTGTTTTAGGAATTATATTAGTGGAAGGAGAATAGAAATTTATTTAAGCAAAATGGGAGCATTTATTTGTGTTTCATGTAATACCCAGGTGAAATGCCTAAAGTAGTCTTAATCCAACAACAGATACAGAGCCAGATTTGATTTGACAGAACAGTTGTTTTAAAAAGACTGCTCCTGATTTAATTTGATTAACAATCAATACTGAATATGTTCACTAAGAAAGATTCATGTTTAAAAGTATTTTAAATAATTATGTTTAAGATTAACTTAGAAAGGAAATAATTCTACCCAAATAGTATCAAAACAATAACATGTTTTAGAATATATTTAATAAAAGGTGTACAAGACTGTACAATAAGAATCATAAAACATTACCAAGGGAAACAGCTTCCCACAAGAATTACTAGCTCCAAATTCCAATAGTTAATAAGTAGAGAAACATTGCTCTAACAGTTTTGTGAGCTAAGACCTCAATAAAGAGCCAGTTCTACAACTACTGGAGAAAAGAGTAATTCAAGTAAAAAGAACAAAATTTACAAATGTTCTAAACTGGGAAAGGAGCCATAAAAGACAGAAAATATTTCTAGTGTGGCTGGAATGCAGTAAGTGCTGGGAAGAAAGGATTAGATCACAACAAGGAAGAAGGCAGGGACCAGATTCAAAATATCTTCACATTTGAAGTAGAATCATGTATGAAATGCTCATGTGGCTGAGGAGATTTTCCACTGGTTGAATGAAATTCAAGTGCACACGGCATTCCCCACCTGGGCGACTGCCAACAGCACTGTGCTCCCTCGCCTTGGCTGGGTCCCCTTAGCATTTTTATCATTGACTTGAATGAGGACAAAGATGGCCTATTATCAAATCTGCGGCTGACAACAGGCTCAGGGAGATAACGAATGCAGGGGATGACAGAATCAGGATTCCAAAGCATCCTGACAGGCTGAAACAGTAGGCTGAGTCTAGGAAGATGACATTTCATAAAGATAAATGTGATATCCTGCACTTGGGTCAGAAAGCATATGGTTCAAAGGAGTAAGTGAAAGGCAATGCTGAACAGCAAATTGGGTTAAAATGTGAGAGGCATTTTTGCCAACTCTAAGATTAATGTGAGTCAGTGGGGTGATTGAGTCTCCACTGAAGTCAACATGGACCTCAGATGCATTCATCAAAATGCGATATTCACAACCAAAGAGACGTCACTCCATGTTCGGACCATACTGCCAGGTCGCACTTTGAGAAGAAAGCTGCCAAATCCAGGTATGATAAAGGGTCAGACAAACAAGGATGGATGGTCTTGAAAAGAATTCTTGTTTCACCTTTAAAAGATTACCTATGCTTCGCATATAGGAAGGTCAGCAGCCTTTATGAGCAGTCAGATGGATTGGGAGATAAGAAGTTTGAAGTTAGATCTGGAGAAGGGAAATACTCATGTAAGTGGATATTTAGAGGAAATATTGAAAAGAAATTTCTTACAATAATAGTTGCCCCCCAATTCAGTGGGTTGCTCTTTAAAGATGATGAGTCCCCTTTAATTTCTATGAATTCTTTTCATTATTATTTACAACTCAGTCTTTTTACCCATACACAGGCAAAATGCAAGAAAGGTTAAATGCGAGCAAATGGGTAGAAGCCAGGGTTCAACAAGTAGATTTCTAAACAAATTGTTTCATTGCAACCACACTTTGTCTTGTGTTGTTGTTTTTCTCAAGTCTGTTGTAGTTTAGACAGACAAAAATGATTGTTTTCAGAGACCTCTGCTTTATGGAGGGCTAATGCTTCTTATCGACAGTCTTGGTCCTATTCTAACCAGTAGGTGTTTAAGGAACTTGATTTGAAATCAGTACTGTGTCATAGACTCCAACATCTGACCTGGAAAGAATGAGTTTGTTTCTTTCACTGGTTGAAAAGACCTTCATAGGTCACTTGTGACAAATCACCTGGGAGCCACAATTCTTTCTGACTTACAGGGAAATGCCAGGGCCATGGGTGTGAATTAAACATCCAAGCATGTCCGGTCATCTATTAGCAATTACAGCCACCAGTGTGCCTTTGTAGAAGGTTAAAAACTGTGGAGTTGAAATTAACTTCAAGGGAGTTTGGTCTTGTTTCACTTTACTTTCATTATTAAACCTATCAACAGTTTAAGCTTAGGGAAAAAGAAAAAAAGAAGACAACAACAGAATGAATTCGATAGCTACGAAAGATTGATTCATTATAATATTCTTCTCTCTTAAAGGAAAGAAGTGCAAGTCAATGGAGGTCCTTCCCTGTAGCTCATTAAAACCTGGTGCTGTGTTTTCTTTTACCCAGGATTTACTTAAAATTTCCTTTGCTTCAGCAATGATGATTTAGGCCTCGGTCTTCTAGGATGATTTCCATTCTAATTTGCACTAGTAGATATCCAATATGCATGTATTTTCTGTGATTTTTTTTTATGAGTGAATTCTTCACATAAGTTTTGTTACTTGGATAGAACTCAGAAAATTATTATATATTTTTAAGCCAATAAACACTCTCATCATAAATTCCTTGGGGGAAATTAGGTTTTAGTCCTCATGTAAGTACAGATAACGTATCAGCTAGATTTCCAAAAGAGGTAGCAGGAAGGCTGCCAGATCATATCGAACATTTTGCAACATTTTACAATGGCTTTCATTAGTCAACTTTTACTTAATCAGTTTTATATCTCTTCTAATTCCTCCTTCAGAAATGAAAAAATAAGGTGTGTTGCTAAAATTAAGTAACTATAAATCAGGATTTATCACATAATTGAATTCATCATTTCTACATTTGCACCATTCCAAAAAGCCTAGCATGAATGCCCCTTCCCCCTTCCCTCTCTCGATGTCAGTGAAATGCTCCGCCTGTTTGCTTATTGTCAGCACAAAGACGATGGAGAACATGGGGTGGTCAGGCCTCGTTCTCAAGAATAACTAACATGCATCATAAAAACTACGTAAAACAGAATTATCCCCATCCATAAAATTTATAACTGGAACTAAAAATCTATAAAAAGACATCCATCGAAAAATTGTTAAATATATTTCCAGGTTAGTTTTTAGAAGTCTTAGTGAATATAGATCTGTTATCTGTACTCATTATCCAAGTTAAGGGAAATGTTACTAACCACATTTAAGTAAAAGCATATCATTTGTACATATACTGAGTGGATTAATTTCCTGGAGGTGCCTGATGGTCTGGAGCAGAAATGCATTGTCTCATAGTTCTGGAGGTCAGACGTCTGAAATCAAGGTGTTAGCAAGGCCATATCTTCCCTCTGAAGACCTTAAGGAAGAATCTGTCCCAGGCTTCCTCCTAGATTCTGGTAGCCCCTTGGCTTATGGTAACATACCTCTGATCTTCACATGGCATTCTTTTTATAAACACACCAGTCATGTTGGATTAGGAGCCCACCCGACTGCGGAATGACCTCATCGTAACTTAATTAAATCTGTAAATAATTTAACTTAATTAAATCTCCAAATAAATTCACATTCTGAGGTACTGGAGGTTAGGACTTCAGCCTATAAACTTTTACGGGACACCATTCAGCCTATAACACTGAATTTCCACTCCATATTGAACAGATGCTTTCTCAGCCCTCTTGAAGCTGGCACAGGCAAGTAGGCGGCAGGCTCTGCAAAGGATTTTTCTTCTTGGCATAAAAAGACAGCAACATAAAGTCTTCGTCTCTCTCTTGCATTTGTGCTTTGTAATTGGAGAACACGATGTTTGAAACTGCCAACAGCTGTCTCACTGCCATGACTAGGGCTATCACTACGAAAGTCTAGGCGAAATACAGAAAGAGCTCCATGATGTGCAGCCATTAACCCAAACCTGGGATGTCCAATGTCCAGGCTTTTGTTATGTGAGAAAAATATACTCAGCATTTCAGCCCCTTCTTTTTGAGCATTGGAAATATTCTTAACTATAGATTTGGATATAAGTTTCTTTGTCCCACTTTCCTGGGACTACTAACCTTTCTCAGCTCCCGTTGGATATATCTGTTGGCCTACCCAACGTGGGCTCCACAGGCAGGCTCTCATTAAGCTTCTACTCCTCTTTCTCCTTTGGCTCTGTCTCTGTCTTGACTGACTCTCATTATCTGCGTTCCATGTCTCACCTTTGAATTACAGAGCATCCCAGAGGCCAGCAGAGGAGACCCACTGAGGATTCACTGTAACTCCTGTCACAGCAATGTCATAATTGGCCTCTTACTTTATTTATTCCTTCAAGCATTCTATAATTGAATCCTTACCACATGTCCCTTAGTTAAAGTTTAATGAATGAAATAAAAATATCTCTGAGTATTTTGAGCAGAACTTGACATAATACAGAGAATTAAGTTTCTACAAAATTGTAGGGAGATGGGAGAAGTCCGATAGACATGACTGACATGCCATTGAGGACACACCCCTGTGGTTATACAGTCCTGTTCTAGAGGTCAGGGGACATGCCCGTCACTGCCATGTGACATCTGCAGAGGCAGTGTCTACTAGTCACCTCCAAGCTGCGGCCCAGGATGGCTTTGAATGCTGCCCAACACAAATTCTGAAAGGCTTATGAGATTTTTTTTTTGGTGACCCTTTTTTTCAGCTCATCAGCTATCATTAGTGTGAGTGTATTTTATGTGTGGCCCAAGACAATTCTTTAACTGTGGCCCTGGGAAGCCAAAAGGTTGGACACTACTGGTCTAGACATTGGAATGCCTGTGCGGCCGTCACTATTGTTTTAATGTCACTGCCCTCCCTGCCAAAAAAAGAAAAAAAAAAAAAGAAAAAAGAAAAAAAGAGCAGGAGGACAACCTGAAGTTCATCTTACTTCCCAGATCTCAAGCTATGGCTTTCATTTGGCAAAAATCTAACAGGTATGGAACGAGCAGGGAGGTGTCTGGGAAATGCTATTCTTAGTTTGCTCAAATTTGTAGCACACAAAATCTCATAGAAGGTGGTATCCATTGACAGCAGACATCACAATACACAAAGGGCGTGTTCTGATAGTCCTGAGAGGAATTACAAAAAAAAAAAATCCAAATATTCCAAAAGCTGAATTTGCTGTAGGGATAAGATGCCTGCAACATATTTTTTTAAAAATTATGTACCATAAGAGAAGTAAAATAAAGTGGAATGCATATGCATATTGGGGAAAAGATTATCTGGAGCACAGCAAGAGTGAAAAAGGGGGGAAGGCTGAGAGTTCATGGGTATCTGAGAAAACAATAGCTCAGAATTTTCCATTTTATTCAGTAGGAAATGAGGAACCAATGATGGTTCTCTTGGCTTACATGGTGCCTGTTCTTCACGATTTCCTGGAACCGGAATGTCCCTTCTTGGTCTCCTTTTCTGGCTCCTCCTCCTTTTTCTAACTTCTAAAGTTTCTTTAGGGACTAGTCCTAGACCTTCTGCTTGGCTCTCTGTATATTGTTTCCTCAGGGGAGTTTAACTCATCCCCACGGATTAAATACTGCTTCCATGCTAATAGCTCTCAAATTTTGATGTCTAGCTGTGATGGTTATTTTAAGTGTCAATGTCACTGAGCCACTGGGCACCCAAATATTCGATCAATCATTATTCCGGATGTGTCTATGAGGACATCTCTGGATGACATTAACATTTGAGCAAACTTCATACACTGAGTAAAATAGACTACCCTCCACCATGTGAGAGTCTCATCTGTGCAATTGAGGGTCTCTGTAGAACGAAAAGATTGAATTAGAGACAATTCGTTATGCCTGACTGCCTTGTCATTGGGACACCCCTTTTGTCCTGCCTTCAGACTCAGACCGAAACATCGGTCAATGCGGGGCCTTGAACTCGCCCGCCCTCGGGCTGGAGTACGCCATCGGCTCTCCTCATTGTCAATCTGGAACTGCACAGTGGCTGTCCTGGGTCTCCTGCTTGCCCAACCGCATATCAGGAGCTGTGTCAGCCTCCATCATCGTGCGAGCCAATACCTTATCACGAATGCCTTTCTTCTCTCTTTTTCTTTCTTTGTCTCCATATAGACATAGGCAAAGATCTAAAGGTATACAAAGGCTATCTGGAAAAAAATCCAGCCATAAATGCCTCTATTTTTCATATTACGTGGCTGGATACTTTCCAGACAGCCCTTGTATATCCTATTGGTTCTATTTCCCTGGGGAACTCTGACTAATAGACTGGATTGGTCCTTTTCCAAAGTTCTAGAATGTGCAATAGTCTACTTGACATATTTAAACTCATTAACCAAGTCAGGAACCTGGGAAATGTCTTCAATTTCTCCAAACATGTGACTTACCCAACTATTCAGATCCCTCCAAACATACGGGTTTCCCCACACCCAAGCCATCAGTACATCTCATGCGCTTTGCCTCTGAAGATCGGCCCAACCTCTGTGTCTCTCTCACTCCGCACCTCCCCTGCCATCACCGTCTCTTGCTTGCACTGCTGCAACCATCTTACTATCTCTACCCTTTCAATTTTGTCCATGTCCAAGCCATCCATGCCCCATACAGTATCAATCAGATATGTCACATCCTCAAAACTCTAAAGGAATCCCATCACCTAGAATCAAGCATATTGATCTGTCATTCAAGGTTCTAGAGGGGGTGACACGAATCTCCAGCACCCCCTGTCCCCACGGGCCCCATTAACATGCACGCTTCCTTTCTGCATAGTCCCACCTCACTCCCAGAGTTCCTGGCACGCCTGGATCCTTCTTACCCTTCGGCTTCCATCTAAGAGCACTTTTTGTTGTTTTTGGAGAATTTCGTAGTAGTGTATCTCTGCACCCTCTCTTCATTTTCTTTAGCACGCTCCACAGTTGCGATTATGTAATATTTCCTTGTTTTCTTATTTTCGGTCTGTCTTCCAGCTTGATTGCAGGCACCACCGAGTCGGGGCCTATGTGTGCCTCTTTCATTCTATACTCTGACAACCCAGAGCTTCATGCCTCAGAGACAGCAGGTTCTTAATAAATATTTTGTGAATGAGTAAATAGTTATCCTTCACTTATCTCTTAACCTTATTTCTATTTTCTCATATTGTCACTTTATCCCCCATCTTCTTGGTTCTTCCTTGTTGCCCCTTCCCTTCCAACAGTACTAAATTAAAGAGTATTAGCAACATAAAAACTAGACAGGGGATTTTAAACTGCTGACTTTGTGGCATTGAATAGACTAAGCTCAGCAGCAAGGCGCCCGGAGCAATCTGCAACAGCCCTTGGAGGAGACCCCCTTCTAATCACCCCAGATTATAAACGTCATTGGCTATGTTGCCTCTCAAGGTTATGGCATAACTTAATCTCATTTCGGTTAATAGTAAATGCCCCCTCGTTCTTTTATAATTAGTCACTGTGGAGTTTTAGAAAGGTCATTTGGTTGAAATATGAGGTTGCAATTTGTTTAAAGGGAAAAATAGGCAGAGGAAATTATCTTTCCACAATTCATTAGCCTGGGTCACAGTTACCCTAGGCATTCTGAGTGTGTGTTGCAGACAGCCTAGCACCGTCATAACCAGAATGTATGTTTGGCCCTGGGACAGACACAGACTCACTCCACTGCTGCTATTATGAACAACACAGAGGTAGTATCTCTCCATTATGAGAACATTTGTTAGAAAATAAAACGTATCCACTATCCTGCAAATGTGGCTCATAGGAGGCCAGGCACACCATATTTGTAAACAGCTGGATTATTGAAATTAGGAGTTTGCAACATCTGTGGAGCTGCTAAAATACAGGCAAGATCTTTAATCTTCTTCCTTTTTTATCCTTAGCAATTATTCGAATCAAAAAATATATTTATTACTTTCTAATTCTATTTAGGGAACAATCTCTTTTGCAGAAGTCTACCTAGATTTGATGATTACAGAACAGCAAATATCAGGAAACAGCAAAGGTCCCAGATTTTAAGACTTTAAGAAGAATTCACTTCCCTTCATTGTATGTTACTGAGGTTGTATAACACTGGTCGGAGGCATTTTGGTAAGAAGATTCTGAAATTGTATACTCTTTATTACTAATTTGACTGGTAAAATAAGAAGGTTGGAATTCTAAATCGATTGATTTTCAGAAATATGTTTTAGGAAGTCAAGAGGAACGACGTTATCACCACCTGTTTTACCACCTGGTTTACGCTTCTCTCCTCAACGTAAGAACAGTAATAAGATTTTTAAAGGGCTAAATACAGTCATCGTGTTTTGATTTTTCTTTGTTGTTTTTGTGGCTTTTTTTTTTTTCATTTTCCAGGCTGATGAACTGCAAGATCTAGTGCGTTGCTTATTTAGAAACTTAAGTTTGCATGTACCACTAACATAGCAAAGTTATAATTCTTCTGCAATATTTGCCTTCAATATGCATACTATAATGCATATTTGAATTTTGGAGAATAAAAAATAAACTCTCTAAATAAATCACAAGAGAGTTAATGAACCAGTGGGATAAAGTTCTCAGAGGTAACCTCCAGAAGCAGGTGACATTTGAGCTGAATTTGAAATAATGAGAAAGGACCAGCAGGTGGAGATCTTAGGGAAGGCAGTTCCAGGCAGAGGAGATAACGGGGACATGGCCTACACTGAGCACATACTTGGTGCTTTCAAGGAACAGAGAGAAAGCCAATGTGACCTGAGCCTGGTGCTGGTGGGCGGATTTGGGTTTCCTAGGAATTGCCCTCAGGCATTTCTCTACTTGAGCCTAGACCCAAGATAGACTACTCTGATGTTTGGTCTGCATCTCTCACTGCTTCACGTCTTTCACCTCCCGTCGCTCCTCCCCAACCACTCTTAAATCCTGAAATTAATAAGCTTTTTTACTTCTGCATCAGATGCTGAGTACATACAAATCTGCATTTTGCTATCACACATCTTCATACTCTGTGAACACAATGAGGAGTTTAATCGTTTAATAATTGTATTTGATTTATGCAAGCTCTTTTTCCATATTTTTCTAAAACACTCTATCCACCCTCTATAACTCCCATTTTTCAGCCAAGGAGCTAATCTTCCGGTTCACTGAGAAAAACATGAGCCATCAGTCATGAAATGTCTTACCTTCCAAACTGCCAATATACCTATTTATTTGCATGTATGCCCATCATTTCTACTTTCCATTTTCCTGTATGAAAGAGGTTGTTATTCATTTATTCAAGACAAATTCTTCTGGTTTTGTGTTTTCTTTCTAGTTTAGTTTTTGTTCACATTCCTTCCTACCTTTGAAGTGATGTGACAGCCTTAATCATCATTTTTATGTATTTTTTCTATGATTCATTTTGATTTCTTCTCAGTAATAAGTCCTTTATTGTTTTTTTCTCTTTATTTCTTAGGTAGAAAAAAAATAGACCACAATCATACATTTAACTTTTGAATTTCCACTCTCTTCTGAATCTATTATACTGAAGCTTGACCTCCATCATTTTATTAAAACTCTAGAAACCAGTGGAAACCAACCAGTCCTTAAGTGACTCCAGCTTCTTTGGGTCAAGAAACACTGTTGGCCATCTCTCTTTTCTTCTATTTATTTCCTCTTTCATCATTCTTTTATACATTTCTTTCTTCTTCTCTGACCATTATGATGATGAGGAGGATGACATTTTACTGTCTTCACCTGTCTGTCCCACGATTTTGATGTCCTCCACATCAGGCCTTATTCCTTTGTTCTTCTTTTACAGGACTTTTCACCAATTCAATACACAATCTTCATCTTTCCTGTACTGTTAAATGAAGCCTGCGATCCAAAGGACAATGTTGCTGAATTCAATGCGAGTCACAGGTCCATGCGCACCTTTCACATGGTACCAACTATGAGTTCCTACGGTGTTTTCACTATCTCTGCCACTTAGTGGCTATGTGAATTCAAGTTATTAATAGTTAACCTTTCTGTATCTCATTTTATTCACTGACAAAATCAGGGTTACATTAACAATTATTTATTTAAAGTTTGTAGTAAAGATTATAAGAAATGATCGAGGACACGTAGAGACTGAGAATTTTACTTAACATAGAATAATCATTCCAGCAATTATTTGATTTATTATTATGTCTTTAAACAGACCACAGGCATATGTTCCTCATCTCCTTTTACCTAGAATAATCTCTGTAACTGTTACTACTGCCATAACAATGCTGCATAACAAAGGGTTCCCAAAATTTGTGGCTTAAAAACCTGCAGGTTAGTGATCTCAGCTGAACTTGAAAAGGCAGTTCTGAACGCTGGTCTCAGTTGGCTTCACTTATGCATCTAGGAGAGTATCTGAATTTTGACTGATCTAGGCTGGCCTTGGCCAAGGTGAGTCATCTCTATGCCATGTGGTTTTCATTCTCCAACAGGCTACTCTGAGTAAGAGAGAGAAAATGCAGGTGTGGAATATTGCCACCAGAAACTCACTTTTCAAGTTGCTGATTGTATCACATGGGGAGCCCAGGGTCAGAGTAAAGGAGACCATGGAATAAAGTTATAGGATACTCGTAAAGGGCATGGATGCAGAGAAACAGGGTTCTTAATGCCATCAGTCTGCTACAGTTCTTCCTCTCTGGCCTTCCAGGGGCAAATTATGTCCATTCAAGAACCCCCTGAGTCTCATCTGATCACAGCATCAATATCAAAGTCTTGGGTCTTGTGATTTCATATTAGGTCTACCTGAAGCTCCTCAGCTTTGTTATTATTATTTTGTTTTTGATATGGAGAATTATAACTAATATGTGATCTTTTCTCAAATTGCCCAAACTATGATGGTGAGACAAAGGCAAAATATTCACAACAATCACTACCATCCACAATGGGGGAGGTTAGAAAGCATGGGACAGTCACTTACACACTACAGAGCTATCTGAAGACAATGAAGTCCGTGTTGCCGGGTTCCTCCATTCCAAGGGTTGAATGGTTCCTTTATTAGGCTAGTTCTTCTGTCTTCATCTTGACCTTTGTGAATTATTTTTTTCCCCCGATTTTCTTTAACCACTTCTTAGGAGGATGTTAGAAAATATGCCTTTTGGGAAAATTTTTTCAGCTTGCTTCCTGCCATTATAAAGTTGGAGTCTGAGAAACCTTAATAAAAATTTACCCATCTGTCACTTGAAGTTCAGTTTAGGATGCTGGCTCTTTACCTTAGACAGATTCCTTAAAAAATGCTGTGGATTTTTTATGAATCTGATTTGAGTGACTATGTTGGAATAAAGCCAAACACACAGCATTTTTGAGACTTGCATGCTTTTTTATAAGCCTTTGCTTCCACCACATTTTCTAACATCTCATTGGCATAAGAAAGTCATTTGCTGAGACCAGAGCCAGAATGGAAAATAATTACATAGTTCATGGGCAAAAGGAATGGAAACAGAGTTGCTATTTTAATTATGGTCATGAATACAATAAATATACCACATCCTCCTCCCTCCCTCCTACCGTACATCAGTTTTTCCTAGTACATTCCTATCAATACCTCAAGAGCTACCTCAAATACAGCTTCTCCAAAAAACGTCTTTGGTTCCTTGTATAAATTAGTTCCCAAGTTCCCTTGCTATGGTGGCACTCATCACAGTATCTGCTCTGGGCCTAGCTATACTCATACTTCTATCTACATGTCCCACTAAACTGTACAGCATCTAAACACAAGAGTCCTATTTTATTCATCTTGGTATCCCCTAAGGCACCAAGCTATATGTATAGGCCGTAACTGAGTCTTTAATATGTCTCTTCAGTGAATTAAATATCCACAATATTTCAGCAAAATACCTCACATTTTCAACTAAGACTTTTTGGAGTATTCCCCACTACTCAAATTCCTATTCTTTCCAGCTCATTTACTTATATGACACAATTTAGAGTTTCATTATATGGAATACTGGGCTTTGTTTTGTAATTATATGTATGAATATATATATATATATATATATATATATATATATACACACACACACACACACACACACACACACACACACACACACACACACACAAGGGTTGTCCAGAAAAAATCCAGTCATAAATGTCTCTATTTTTTCTATTACATGACTGGATACATTCCAGAAAGCCCGTGTGTGTGTGTGTGTGTGTGTGTGTGTGTGTGTGTGTGTGTATCTTAAATTCCTCACCCATTGTTTCTAACATAAGATGGGATAGACTTAAAGCAAACTAAAGGTATACGGGAGTTTAAAAAATTATTATTACAAGGCATTGCTTCCTAATATCTGTTTTTCAGAGCTTAGGAAAGTCTGCCTGACACAAAAAAAATATGATAATTAGAATTCAAAGACTAAACTGAAAATGAGCCATTACTGCCTTTCTCTTAAGTAGAGGCATTTTAAAGACTGTCTTTTATTTTAAGCTTATGCACTGAATATAAAGTGAGCTTCTTATATTTCCATTACTATGGTAACAAAGTAAAATTGCTTATATAATAATTATTTACTCATGATCTTGAACCATAAATTTGATCAAGCTCATTAAAATCTAGGAAATTTGATTGCTAAATATAGATATCCACATGTAAACTGTCAACCCAATGACTAATCTTATCAAAAGGAATTAAATATTTGCTTATATTTATGCTGAGGAGAGAAGAGGCTGTTTGAAGATTTCTGAACTTTCTGAAAGTAAATAGGGCCATTTCCAGACATTTCATAATGAGATAACTGAGAGCCCAGTGGATGCAAGGGCTGCATAGTACATTAAAAAATGCCAAAACAAATTATATTTTAAGCAGACAATCCACAAAACAGAGGTTAGAAATATAATTGCAAGATTAGATCATTTAAAAACTTAAACTATCAATGTGTTTTTAAATTACAGTGTAATAAACAAAAAGATATGAAGTAGAACAGAATAGGCATGGATTTTTTGATATATTTATTTTAAGTAAAAAAAGTCTATAAGCTTAGTAAAAAGAAATTTAAAAAAACAACAAAAGTATATAAGTCATTTTCCCTCATGACCTTTTACACTCTCACTCTGCCTAAGGAGTCACTGTTAAAATAATATTTATATCCTTCCAAATTTATTTTATTGAAAAATATTGACACGATATATGTACATCAGTGTATCTTCGCATACATATATAGGATGGTTTGTATTTGTGTGTATGTGTCTGTATATGTGTTTATATATGGAGGTGAGAGAGAGGGAGACATTTTAAGAGAGAGAGAATAAAGACCCATTTGTATAGACTAAGATATAAAATAATATTTAGGAAAAAACCTTCATAAATGCATATTCATAGAACACATTTCTGGGGTCTATTTCCCTAATTATAAGTGAAAACCTAATGAGCTTTGATGGGACTTTAGGTTGAGGAAGTGCTGTAGATATAAACTGTTAAGGACATTGCAAGTAGAGAACCAGATTGGCGTGAATAAGAATGTTGCTGGATCCTCAGTCTCTGAACTTCTCCCAATATTACTGAGTCATTCTGGCTACAGCAAGCATGGAAACAACCTAAATGCTCACTCATTAGTCAATAAACACAGGCGTCATACACACACAATGGAATGTTATTCAGTCTTAGAAAAGAAGGAAATCCTGCCATATACAACCTGGAGGGCGTGACACCAAGCAAAATAAGCCAGATACAGAAGGACAAATGCTGCACGATTTCATTTATATGATGCCTCTAAAATGGACAAACTCAGAGAAATAGAGTAGAATGGTTGTTGTCAGCAGCTAGTGGGTGGGGGAAATGGGGAAATGCTGTTCAAAAGGTACAAAGTTTCAGTTATGCAAGGTAAGTACATTCTAGATCTTTAGGACAGCATTATGCCTATAATTAATGACACTATAGTATACATGTAAAATTTGAAGAGGTTAAATCTCATGTTAAGGGTTCTTACCACAATAATAACAATAAAAATAACCAGAATGTCACTGAAAGTTTGAGGTTGAAGACTGGGAGGTAGAAAAGAGTGTCAAGGGGAAAATAATGGAACCAAAGCAGTGGGAAATTGGTGTTCATGTCTGAGAAAGGTTTCCTGGATGGGAGTATTTTGGACAATGTCATTAAGCTACCAATTTCACCAAGTTTAGTTGTATTCTTCTTCTATTATCCCAAAATATTAGTAATAACAGTGAAAAAACAACAGTGCCCATCGAGTAGTCATGGGGTGCCCACATATGAGTCAATGTAGGTGGTTGACACAATTTGGTTTAAGTGGGGCAGAATAAGAGGCAGCCTCCTGTGAGAGACTGAATTACTATTTTTTAAACATTGTTTCACACGTCTCTCCTCCCTCTCCTCCTTATAGATTTTGGGTATAGCCAAAGAGCACATGTTTTTGCAAGAACAAGCTAACCCCCACCAGATAAATGGAGCCAAAATTGATAGACCTTTAAACCTCTTGATCAAGGAATGGAGAGAAGGTACAAATTAAAATATCAGAAATGAAAATGGGAAAATCACAACAGATACAATAGCCATCAGGAAGTTAATGAGATGATATTAAGAAAGATGATAAAAAATAAACTTGACAATTTGGATGAAAAAGAAATCTTACAAAACATAGTTTGCCAAGCTAAGATGAGGAGAAATGACATTTGAATAAATGCATTTATCTTAACAGAAATGGACTTCCATTTACGGCCAGGGAGTAACAGAGATTACTCTTCGCTCTCACTGTAAAACAACTAGATATTTTGACGAGGGTATTTGAAATGACCCACCTTCAGATCTTAGCCAACAACTAAAATCTTCGCTATGAGTTCAGGAAGTGGTGTAGGACTGTGATTCTGACATGTGACATGGCAAAACCCCCTGGATGTCTGAAGGTATCAGAACCCAGGTACAGATAGAAGAAACTTAGAATTTCCTCAAAAGAAGGTTGAGATTTAGTGATCAGTTTTGTGACCCTGTAGAGGACATCTCCAGGTCACTTGCTATAGCAAGTTAATCTTCTACTTCTTTCTTCCATGCGTGCTATTTGCTGAGGTTACCAGAATAAAAAGTAAAAATTAAAAAATAAATAAAATCTTTCTCGGTTGTTCTCAGAAACTGACTTTCAAAACCCCAGGTAAAGCTAATTACTCAAATTAGCATGTCATCTGTAAGAATATTTTCACAGTCACCTCCAAATGATCCAAGAGCTCAGAGAAAATACAAATATACTTTGTTTCCCTTACCTGCCATCAGCACCCCAGTTATTCTAGACAGTTATAAAAGACTATTCCATTTTCTTTTTCGTATTAAACATTTCATTTATTTTTATCATGTTAATGAAAGTAATATACTCACATACCTTGCAGGATGAATAAAGATGAAATAAGTAGCATATGGAAATGAGCAGAAATTAAACAGCACATTGTGAAGCACTTTGAGCTATTAGCTTTGAGCTATAAGTGCAAATTATTATTATTGCTGAACCATATTCTGCCAAACGTTTTTACTGTAATATGTATATTAATGGCAGAATATAGTACATTGCCACTAAATGCAAGGCAAATAAACACTTTGTAATGTTCATTATAAAACCAAAGGCAGTTATGGTATAATATTATCACTGAGCTTTGATTTGAAAATACACATTCTAAAAACCTCTTCCCTAATTTAGAACCTACATCCTTTAACAAATATACAATTGAGTATCATTCTAATGATAATGAAAATGAAGATTAAATGCATTTCCCTCCCAAATCCTGAATATTTTCTTTCACAATCACATTAATTTTTGGTGTGTGTGTGTGACAAATGGATAATGAAGTCTACACAGCTAGAGAAACCTACCTGGTTTTAAGGCGAGAGAAATTTCTCAAAGAGAGTGTCAAAGGGAGGATGCCAGGGAAAAGCCAGGTACCATATAGCGTAGAGGGCCACCAAAGCAAAAGATAACCTTGTCAAGGCTTCTAGGGGCTCAGCGTCGTGTGGAAGATCAACCTGTAGGCAAATAACCACAGCTGGCTCTAAAATGTTGTGTAACACAAACAGGGATGACAGGAGTGCAGAAAAGCTGGTGACCACTCACGGAAGCCTTCGTCCACTCATGGAGTGAGGCTAGACCTTGAAGGAAATATTAGGAGGAGGAAAGCCCGGAAGAGAACAGAATGTGCACAAACTCCCTTGTAGGAAATTGCAAGAACTTTTACAAAACGTTGTTTCCACGAAACTGGAAATTAGAGAACCTTGAATGCCCATCTTATGATATGTTCCATGGGCTTTATCTTGGAGAGCAGACAATGAACTTTTAAATGAGGATCAAAACAATTCAACTTAATTTTTAGAAAGACAATAGAGGAAGAGAGGTGGGAGAACAAAAGATAGTGTCCAAGCTTCCCAGGAGACCTATTTTCTTCATAAAGAGAGCAACGTGGTCACGGAGGCCACAGAGGATTCATTGACAGCAGTGCTGACGGATCAAGCAAAAAATAATCAGTAAGTGCAAATGTACAGAGGCAAATGCTACCAACTCACCAAAAAACAGATCCTATACAAATACTTGGCGACCTGTGTGGACAATTCACCTCCTGGAGCAGGAGAATCCTGCAACGTGACAGAGCAAGATTACGGCTCTACTGCCTCGTCAGGGGCTTGGACAGGGCATTGAATTTCCTTTTCATTGCCTAGCCTTATCACTTCTCCTCTATTTCAACATTTCTGTAATATGTTCTAGTCATCAACCACAAAGTCAGTGAACGCCTTCTTTTTTTTCCCCATGTATTTTAATTTCATTCTCTGAGGGGAGAAACACAGAACCCAAATAACGGCGCTACTCAACACACTCCATGTCCTTACACATGTGATTTGATCACTGGAAACGCACAAAGCCAAGTCTGTGATACCTGTCTTGGAGCACAGATCTTTAAGGTGTTAAAAATATAAATATGTTGATGGGTGAAACTTCCAATGTTTGAAATTGTTAGATGAATGCATTATTAAAAATAAAGAAAGATAGTGGCTCCATTATGGAACCCGTATTAGTGGTAGGTAAGACCGGACGCAGGGTGGTGGACCGAGAGGCCATGGAAAGGAAACCGCCAGCATGATCTCACTTCTTAATTCTGCTTACGTAGTGAGGAGGACTGGCCAGAGGGGACACAGCCCCAAACACACTGAATCATAGTCCGTCTCCTCCTGACACACCTTAGTGGTATTAGTGTTAACAGAACCTTATTTCACAAAAGTTATCAAGCAGTCCTATGTCTTTTTGTGTCATGGATTTATGTCATGTGCTGACACCTGAAACCAGAAAGTAAATATTATTCAAGGTAATGTAGACATGCGTCCATCTTAACATACGATAAATGTGTGATTTTAAATAGAAAATGCCTACCCAGGTAAGGTTTTTGTGTTTTTGTTTTCTTTTCGAAATGATAGTTTTTAAATACAGCCATTGCATCTGTGTTTGAGAGTTACTAGGGTGGGATTTAAGGCAGCTAAAGGCATAAAAGTCTTTTAAGCTATGATGGGTTAACACTGAATATCACCCGACTGGAAACACGCATTTTGTTCTGCTTTGTGATACAAAAAACATACATGAAATCTTCCTCATCATAGTTTCCAAAAGACATTTCTAAGAAAACTTTTATCAGAGAGGATCAATAACATACAGATTTTAACAACAGAAGTTTGGGACATAGATCCATAGACTAATGAGAGACTAGAGTCTATATAATCTGGCAAAAATTTTATTTTATATTGAGATCTGCATTTCAAGCAAATAAAGACCAAAGTAATTAGCCTCCACACTCTGATAACAGAAAGTGAGAAATGGGTCATAAGGTGAAATCAGGGCATGCCAGTGGAGGCGCAGAGCAAAGAACGAACAATGAAATAACATGCAAACCCAACGTGCAACCCACCATCTACCCCTAAGGATTTTCTAATATTTTCCTGAGAAGAAATTTCCAATTAATACCAGACTTACACAATTGTTATGATTTCTTAATATGTATGTTATGTTCAGCCATTGCAGATTTGTTGCAATTTCCTATCCATCTTGTGTCCTTTTTTATTTGTTGCTGTTATATTTTCTCCAGCTAGTATGTATTACCTTTAAGAATTATGTCAGTGTCTAATCTCTGAGTCCTTAACACTGGAAGAGTATTTACCAATAATAATAAGTCAATGAATATTTACAAGTGACTAAATCAGTATATGTTTTAAATTGAGGACAAAGTATAAATTTGGCACTCTAATTTCATTTTGAACATCAAATACAAGGTACTTTTATTATAAGTGACACAATGTAATAGGTGCATAAAAATGTTATATAAACACTCAAATAGCCCATATAAGTAATAAAGAAATTGAGACTAAGACATCAAGAGGCCTGCCTAAAAACATGAAGTCTTTTATACAGATCTGTTGAAGGTCAAGCCCGTGTACACAGTATGTGCATTTCATTGTCCTTTAATATTTTTTAAATTAAATAGATGTGTGTGCTAAGTATACCATTTCTTCTTTTGTGCTATAGAATTTCTTGACCTGGGATTAACCAATCAAATCAACAATTCTTATCTTTGCATCTCAGTTTGCAGACCAAATTAAAAATGCCTGTTAGGAAATCTGCCTGGGTAAGCGTAGCATTCGTATGCCCCAGGTCCTGCGGACGTAGATCTGCTTAGAATTGTTTCATCAGTGCTATAAGCATTCACCATAGCCAGGACTGTCGAATTTCCACTGAGACTGAGTTGGGGCTTTAAAAACTGTCCATATTCCTAACTAAATTGACACTTCCATCTTCACAGTTGGCCAGAGTCTGTCCTGGAGCAAAATTCTTCTGTTTATTATTTTCGACTGTGTGCATCTCTGTTTCCACCCAGTAAGTACTACATAGGTTATCTCAGTACTGGGACTAAATCTTGCATCATCCCTCTGCCCCATCTCCCTAATACATGACACCATCGTTTGAACACACTCGGTGCTTAGTAAAGGCTGCTGTGCCTTACAGAGCCTCTCCTCTCTTGCCTTGAGGGCCGACCCACCATCATGGATAATCTTAGTAGGAACCTTACCTACACACACTGGAATATACTGGTGAGTTCAGGGAAATTACCACAATTGCTCAGAATAATTAGATGGGCTCATTTCACCCTCAATACGTGCAATCCCATCACCACAAGCAGGCTATTATCTAATACGATTGCCCTTCTTTTCAACCACTTGAATTTTTATTTTTAATCTGTTCTGAATTACCAGGAGTAGTGATGCCACTGTTGGACCTTTTCTAGTTTCAAAGGCCTGGGAAGGTACAGATCTGAACAAAGTAGGCTATTTCTTCTTCAGGAATGTTTTCTCCAGCAAAACTAATAATCTCAAAAATAGTGGCCATTGAAAGATTTTTGCATAGGCACCTGCCCAAGATAAAATTATAGACCTTTAAAGATAGGAGTTTCTTTAAACAAATACCAATATTGTGTCATGGTTTCAAAGCCACAGTGACCTATCAACAGCTGGAGATTCAATCGCGCTATTTCAGGTGACTGCAGCACAAACCTGCGTATGGGGAGCGAGGTCTACAGCAGGCTTCTGCCGGCAGAGCCCTGAGTCCATTAGGAAAAAAATCCCTTTTACAAAACTCTAATCTTTGCTTTGGGGTTCTGACAAAGTATTGTGACATGACTGTGAGGCACATGCCAAGTTTTTGTAAATAAGAAATAAAACACTGCAGTCTAAGGAGCATTTCTTTTCCTTTTATCAATTAATGCATGGAATAGGAAGCTAAAATGGGTTCTTTGCTGTTCTTTCTTTGGCTGAGGCCATGAAGGACAACAGTGAATATTTGTGCGAAATGCAGTGCCACCCTAAGTGAGGCACTAGTCCACCTGTCTGGGCTTTACCACGGAGATGGGCAGTATCTCGTCTGGGTGCAGGGGGATGTCAAAAGACTGAAGGTAAAGAAATCAAGGGAAAAATACTTTGTAGTGGGAGGAGAAGAGGTGCTTCCTCACTATCTCAAGCCCTAGGAGGGGGCCCTAAGGACCACGTGAAGAACTTGACATGTGTCCATCAAAGTTTGTTAGACACAATGGACTACCTGACTTCATCCTGAGAATTGTAAAGGCAGGAGACTGTGGCCGTGGCATTAGCCCAACACAGGGTAGAAGGCGAAATGGGTGCCAACTTGGCACTGCTTCTAAGGTCAGGGCAAGGAGGAGTGTGTCTGGGGAGCTGATGTGGCCCAGGTGGGAGAGAGCAAGAGAGACTTCCGAAGTGACCATGGAACTCTGACAGAGACAGTCTGTAGGGATGCACGGCCTGAGGCCTAGGCACAGACCAGCCACGTGTTCAGTAGCCAGCTGGTAAGTGTCCTTGCAACCAGAGATCCCCAGCAGGGTCATCGACTTACACCCAGACTCTCACTCCGTCAATACAGAAGTTTTGGTGAATAGAAATCTACCTGTATCACAATGTCCACTTATGCACATTTGTTTTATGTTTGTTTGTTTTGTTTAGTTTTTTCAGTGAGGGGGAAAGAGTGGATTGTTGTACAATCTGAGAACTTTCTTGTCTTCTCCACAGCCATTAACAAAAGTCCCACTATGATTTGTGAGGATAATAAGTTACGTTGGTTCTCTGCAGCTAATGGAGATTGTGTCCAAGTCAAATTTATTGAAGCTGTGTGTGGTATTTAGGAAACAAGGAGAACCAGTGTTCTGCCACCCGAATGTTCTGCCCGGATGCTCTGAGCAGGAGACCTCTTGAGGCTTCTAAAGATTTTGTTATTCACGATCACTGCCCAGGTCTGACCCTGTAACAACAGGGGAGTCGCTGTTTACAAATGCTACTCTTCCTTTGCTGCCCACTGCTCTTTTCCCTGGGGGCTGCTTCCCTGAAGTGTCTCCTGTATTTACAAGTCAATTTCTCTGGTGTCTTTTCCTTTTCAAAACTAGATATATTTTACTTGTGCTGATAGTATAAAATATCCATGTTTTTTAAAGGTTTTTGTTTTTAATCAAATACAAGAACATGTAAGAATAACTTAGAATATCTCACAACTCTATTATCTAGGAAGAGCCAGCACTATTATTAGATTGATCCATATGAAATGATGTATATTTGCATGTTTGATTGACAAATGCCTAGAATATTATTAAGCCAATTTCATATACTTTAATTTTTATTCTTAGGTGCACACTCATTTTTACAATTGAGTTTATGTAATAATATACATTACATACATTATAATAATGTGCAAGAAGTATTATACTTCACATATTGTACATCTATTCCACCTTAGCTGACACTATAAGACTCCTGTTTGAAGTTTCACACATGCACACACATGTATCTTCCTGTAGGATTTACATCTGTAATAATCAATGTAGAAGAACTTGCAATCAATGCCACAGAATCAGTGAAGTGCTAGCATTCAAAGAAAGTTTAGAGAGTCCACCTAAAATTTTCAAATTGATTTTTACTTGTCATCATTTTATGTTTATGTTTAAAACTACATCAATAAGTCTACATAGTATCCTGTTGGAAGAAAAGTTCTATTTCATCTAAAGGATTAAACTTGGTGCTTTAGGATCCTGACATTGAAACACACAAAAACCAATAATATTCTAGGCATTTGTAATTCGCAGCTGACACAATGAACCAAGATTTGAAGGATTTTAGTCCAAAGGTCTCATTTACATTTTCAATTTTGTGCACTTAATATATTTTTTTCTTAAAGCTACATATGTACAATTGCAAGTATGAAAGGTTTCCAAATAAATGCAAATCAATAGAGTATCACTTGTTTCACAATCAAATGCAAGAGTATTCTGTTAAATTTATTGTACATTCTCAAAAATACATATGTAGGATGCCAAAAAATATCTAAAGTTTTAACAGTAGCTCTACCACTAACTTCTGTGTATTTAAGCAGGTATTTTAATCTCATTGACTCCTACTTTCTATTCTTCTTATAGTCCAAAAATAATTTGGACTTTGAGTCAAACATATTAGGATTAAACACTTTCTGTCCTTAAGATCTTTGGAAAGAATTAAATGAGATGACAGGGTCCAGTGCTCGGGTAAAGTCTCTACCATATAAGGGCTGCAATTATTATTTAAACTCCATATAATACATTTCCCAGAAAAACATCTCTAAACCCAACTTAAAGTAAATAGGGCAAATAAAAAGAGGAGTTAAATCTTTGTAAAATTGTTCATTGTATATCTTACAGCTGATTCGGTGGTTTTATTCTAATTCTCTGAACTTCCATTTTACAAAAATTGGGTTCATCATCATCTATCATTAGTTTTTGTTTTTGTTTTTTTTTGCCTTTTTTTTTTGTATGTGGGTAGCTCTCTAGATGGGAATCGAACCCAGGCCACAGCGCTGATAGCACCGGAGCCTTAAGCCACTACACTACCAGTTTTTGTATCCTTTTTGTGCTGCTCTTGGTCCATGATGCTTCAAACAGTTGAGAAGCTGTTTGAAGTGCTGATGACCATTGCACAGTACCACCAAAAACTGTGGCTATCGTGCATACGAAGGGGTGGATCATTTTAAGAAGTTAAGAGGAAGAACTGGAAAGATTATTGGAAAACAAGAGAATAGGTACAATATTTATGTAGTAGGCAAGTTCTGAAGTACTTTTGAATGATTTCAATTTCTTCCTGCATAGCCAAAGCCACAACTGAATGGGAGGGACTTATATTTTAAAGCAATATTGTAAGTTGGACTTCCCAAATGTTTTAGAGTAGGTCATCTCCCTGGCATTCTTGAATTCTTAAAGAACAAATTAAATATTCCAGCAAGACTCTGATAGTGCATCATGTCTGTTTGGGTTGCATTTGGTTTGTGGTAGGGTGTCCCTTCCACGTATACTCCAAAGTTGAGAGAAGCAAGTAACTGTTTAAAAACCTATGTTTGTTCCACTTTGTTCCAAAAATAAATACAAAAAGCATCTTTGTTACTTTATATTTTGTGTTAGCCAGCCTCCAAGATGGCTCCTTATAATCCTCACTGCCTGACATTCATATCCTTGTGTAGTCTCCCTGACTTCAACATTCATGAAGATGTCCTCGTCCTCTCAGTACCTTACCTCCTTTTCCTCCATCCTACCTTACAAAGTAACTCAAACATTTAGATTCTAGTAGGCCTTGTAACCTCCAACCAATCTACTACCTCGGAAATCTCTATTTTAAATATTCCACAATCTGACCTCCTTGATACGTCCAATTCGTGGATTCAAATGCTTTTTGCTAGTCTGCTCGCCTATCAGGTTCTCGCTTTTTATTTGCCCAGTTTAGAATCCATGGTTCCACATAATAGCTTCTCTCTTGCTAATACCATTATTTGCCAGTCTTCTCTCTGTGTGTTATGCTCTTCTGCAAACCTCCAGTCCTTGTTACGACCAACCCGCTCTCTGTAACTTCTCCCCTGCATCCAGGTAGCTGAATGCTAATTTTCAGGGGGTGGGGAAATCACATAACAACCATGTTGTCTGAGCTTACTTGAAATTTAGGATCATAACTCTCATCAAGAGCACCCTACTGCCAGATAATCCCTTCTCTTGCGGATTTATTTTCATACTTAGGGAAACAACTATTTTATCCTTTCTCATTTTTCCTTCAAGTCTTCATAACCTCTTCTTCCCCTCACCCTCTACATATTACTTAGCCACTGTTAAAAGATAAACTTATCTTTAATATTAGAAGTTTTAAAAGTGTCTTTGAGTTCAAATCTATTCCAATCCAATAGCACCAGATGAGAAGTGATTAGGAGCACTTCGCTAAAGGACCGAGGAGACAGACGTACGCAGAGAAGGGGCAGAACAAAGGGAGGACATTATTTGATTGGCTGTAACTTAAAGCCTAGGGTTGATTGATGGTCCTTTGGACCATTTCGATTTCATAACCTTGAGGCATTTACATGCTTAGAATTTGGTTGCTTACATAAACTGCCAAGATATTAAAGCCACCTCAGTCTAATGGCCTGTGTTTAATGAACTTAATTCCACATATTTAACAGAAGAAAGTAAATTCAATCAGAAAGGAATAATTTTACCTTGAATGAAAAGAAGAAAGGCACTAAGGGTTTTTGTTTTCTTGTTACAATTGAGCAAGGAACCAAATTCCTCCTTTTGTTCCCGGGATCCTATTCTTACGTCTTCTGAAGGATGTACTTCCTGAGTGTATCTTCCATCTTTCCTGAACCATCCATTTCTCCTTCCCCACCAGATAATCCACACCGACATACAAACACAAGCCTTCATACCAGCCATAGGAAAACACAGTGCAGCAAAACAACCATCTCCCTTCTCTCTGTGAGCACCCCACTCCCATGGTACTTTTCTATGTCTTCCTACTTGGTCATGTTTCTTAGACCACCTTACAGGGTTTTAAGTGTTCCTGGGCTCTTCAGAGCTTCCTCATCTCTTCTTCTGTCTGTCCACGCTCCCTCTCAGATGACATCAGCCTGTACAAGGGCTTTACATGTCAACTAGGTATTGAGGACTCTGAAATTTCCAACTGCAGTGTATACCTCTTCGCCTGAGTGCCAGAGTCATATCTAGCTATTTTCTTCCACTGGTTAGATTTCTACCAGGCAGTTAATCACTTATTCCTATCCCCACTCCCAGGCTAAGCCTTTTAATCCCACCAAATGGCACAATATGGAGTGAATTAGAGTCATACATGTGTTACCTTTCCTTTAAATCCCAACTGCCAATCATATATTAAGCCCAGTGGTCACCTCCAAAATGCAACCTGTGTCCAGACCCATCTTGCCATCTCCCCTGCAGCAATCTTAGTCTCAGCCATTCATTCTCTCTCACCATCCAGCAGATCCTAATTGTACATGGTCTATGTAGTCCATCTGGGAAAGTGATAGTTCTAAAATATCAGGTCATTTTATCTCTTTTTTGAAGTATTCCATTGCTTTTGTTTTTTTAACTACAAACAAAATAGACTACATTCCTGTCTCCAAACTCTAATTACTATTCTTGAAGCATTTTTCTGAATGCATCCTTGAAACATTCTTCTCCTAGTTCTCTGTCTTCCTTCTTGAATAACTAAAGAAATACCGATAAGTAAATTAAATGCCTATCTAAAGCTAGCCTGATCAAACAATTGTGGCAGTTCCGTGTTATAACTCAAGTGCCCTATTCCTACTTCATTCCATTATTTCCATTTTAAATGACTCATCTTTCAGTTTGTACTTGAAAATTCCAGAATCTAGGAAGGCAAACTACCTCTTCAGTGTGTGTGTGTGTGTGTGTGTGTGTGTGTGTGTTCTTTCTTTAGGATTCATTTGCATACTGTATGTCTGTTTATTTTGAATGGTCTTTTGTTGAGTCCAAATTTCATGTTGGACTTCTGGTATCTCTGACTCTGTCTGGGAAATGAAACAACAGTAAGGAAAACAAAATCATTCTTATCCAAACCAAGCATTTTTGTTTTAATAAAATGTTCTTACAGAGTTGCTCTAGTCCTGATAAAATAGCAGCTATTATAATTTTTTCCTTAAAATGGCTTAGCAGCTCCTATACTTTGTGGAATTTAAAAGCAATGGCTCTTTTTTCAAGTGCAGCCTCTCTATTAGATACTTAACTGCTTGTAACAATTCAGCTGCAGAAACAATCTCATCTCTAATGACTGTAACATGAAAACAGCTTGCCTTCTCCAATATAGGATGCAGGCATTAATTGTAATGACTGGGTACACCTTACTGTATTGGCACTCTTCTTAGGGTGATTTATTGGGTTCTAATTGCACATTTGTGGCATGCTAATTTCTATTTGGAAGGATGTTCTATTACAGTTCAACGGCAGGTTTATAATCGCATTTATTCGGTCGTAATGATTGTACCCCTCCTTCCAAACTCTTCTATTGGTCCAATATTTCCTTTTACTGACTCCTGAACCTTTTAAAAGGGCAACAGAAGAGTACATTGAAGCACTCAATGAAGCTGGCTTTGATGGGCATCTCATCAGATGACTAAGATGTTAAATTCCTCAGATAAAATTAAAAGGCTTTCCAATGTAAGTTTCAAGCCTTTTTTTCAAAGAGTTTTAAGTCCAACTTTATTGAATAATGTTACTTTGAGTAGACAAAAATGGCAAGTGGCATGGCATTTGATTTTTTTTTTTTTACTTTTCCATTTCTGGATGCTTTTATGGAGAAAGCACATTAATAGCAAAATATTTAAAGCTTTAAATTAAGTCTTTTCTGTAAAACTGCTTAGAGCTTTACTGAAAATGATTACAAGTCGAAAGACAGAGGAAAAGGGCAAGAGAGACAGAGTAGAAGAAACTAGATAGAAGGAAACTAAAGGCGATGTGGCGAGGCTTAGTTAAAGAACCACATAACACGACACACAGATTGTGTACTATGGAATAGTACACCTGGATCCTGTGTCATTTTTTGCCGATCCATGTCACCCCAATAAATTTAGCAAAGAAATCTGGAACATAAAAAGAACCAAGCCTGTGGTTTCAATATATTTCTTCCTAATGTCTGTATGTGTTGCTATCAAGTAAAATTAATCCCTTCCCAAGGGAGTGAAAAATCAGAAAAATGAGTTTAAAAACTGGATAAAAATACATTATCAAGTGATGGCCAAATCATCTTAATAATTTCCTAAAAGCATTCTTGTACTACAAGGATAGAGTTTAAACTTACTGGTTTAGAATACAGTGGGAGGACTCATTAAGCAAAACAAAAAAATAAATAAATGTGTGCAGGAGATATGAATTCATAATGTAGAAGAGACCGTGACAAGAGAAAGACTTAAAACAATACATACTGTGATTGGACTTTAGAGAAAAGAGAAGAAACCAAAGTAGCAGAATGTGTTGCTATGGATATAGATACTCTATTCATTCTGATTCTCTACAACACCTTCTTTCCTTAGCTCGAACTCCGTGCAACCAACACAGTTTTTGCCTACGTACTGAGGCGAAAGGGATTATGACAGTGAATTCTTTCCTTGATCCATCTTCCTGAGAGACATCCACTTAAAATACAACCCAAGTTCCTGTTACCAAGGCTTTCCCCCAGTGGATTATCTCCACTATTCAAGACATTTCTTCACAGGCAGGAACACATTATCTGTTTTTGTGGTTTGCTGGATTCATTCTGCTTCAGCCTCTGAAATGTTGGAAGTGAAGGATCCTGTAGAGTTTCTCTGAATAGTACCCAGCACAATGCCAGATACATAGGTCCCTTTCAACATCAAGCCAAGGCAATAACCGTTTCTTTAGAAAGCTAACAGAAACTTTACATGAGACAAAATGCATATCCTAAAGGGAAACTGAGCTTTTCTCTTTTACAGTGTGTTACAGCTGGTGTTGTAAATTGTAAGCCTCCATATAAATTTAAAATGTATATATATGCATGTATGTGTTGGGTGTGTGTGTGTGTGTGTGTGTGTGTATCTATACAGATACACAGAAGGTGCCCCAAAAATGTAATACATTTTAAGGAAAAAAATCTGTATTAAAATCGTAATAATATATACCAAAAACAAAAGAAGAATACAAGTCATGTTTGACTTCCACTCAAAGTGGTTACTGTTAGCATCCAGACACTTCTGATTACGGTGAACTACTGAGCAAGATTGACCAAAGTGTCCACTAGTATCACTGCACATGGTGTTTCAATTTCTTCCTGAAGTATTACCAGTGTAGCTGGTTTTCTACCGTACACCACATCCTTTAAGGTCCCCCATACGTAGAAGTCATGGGGCATTAAATCAGAGGAATGTGGGGGAAACTCAACCACATCTCTTCATCCTATCCATTGTCCTGACAAAGGATCTTAGTCTCCTGGAATGACAGTCATGCTTCCGTTGTTTCCTTTGACTGCCCTGCCTGTCACCTGGTGACACCAGCATTCATTTGATTAATGCCATCTTTTGAGTGAACGCATACTACACATTGCTACTGTACTTCAATTCAACTTTGAAAAGTAATACATAGATAACATCACTTAAAATGTGTATACATTTTTTGGCACACTGGCATATATATTATATATAACATAATTGATTTGAAAATCAATTTGATTAGTTTTGGGGGAGTCCTACACAAGTTATGTGGTACAGATGCATAATCTCAACCCTGAGGTAGTCAGCTGATGGCACCCTGAAGGTGGTCGTCAGAGCAGTTGACATTCTGAAACCAAATGAAGTATGTCACAGTACTGACTACTGGGAGTAAGTGGCACATTTCATTATCTAGATTCAAAAGCCTTCAATGTACATAATTTCCTTATTTTAAAAGATCATAGTCATTCAATGAATTGTTATTGCCCAAAGTACTGTATGTATGGTATCACATATTAGGCATGAGGGAGACTTTGGTGAACACAAAACATAATACATCCTATCAGAGAATCGGTTTCATCTCACTGAATGCATTTTAACACAATACCTAAGAATCACTGATATGAAAGGCGGTCAAGTTACTTCCTTTTAAAGGTCATCTCCATTTCTTAATCTAGCCCTGGTTCATATTTAAACAACAAATACACTCAAGCATTTAGAACATGATGAGTTCTTAAGTACTGTGTTTTGCCATATTAGATGCTCCCCTGTGTGATGGGCTCTTGGGTATACTGCGCACCACGTTTTTGGCCTAAACTTTCAGGGAAAAAAGTTTTTACTTTTATTTTTTTAATGCAAAAATTTATTTGTTTATATTTAGGTACTTGTTTTTTGTATTATAAAAAAATATTAGCTTTTGTTTTTTTAGCATAACTGATACATGGAATATAAAACTGAAAGCAACAAAGAAACAAAAACTCACAGAGACAGTCAATAGTTTCGTGGTTACCTGTGGGCAAAAGGGGAGGAGAGGAGCCAAATACCTGGTGGTGGAAGGAGAACTGACTCTGGATGGTAAACACATAATGGGAGACATAGATGATGCACTACAGAGTTGTGCACCTGGAACCTCTGTAATTTTTACTAACCAGGCTCACCCCAATAAGTTTAACAATTAAAAAAACTATTATTTATTCCAGGGTAATATTTCACATATGGATATTGTTATTGATTTCTAAGTTACACTTTTAACTCATAAGCATATATAAAAAAATTAAAAGCATTTATATAGTTACGGAATTAGTACTACCCATGTATAATGCACATCCTTATTTTTTCCTGACAAATTTGGGCAAAAAAGTGCACATTATACACAGCAAAATACGGTAAGTCTCCTTTGAGACTTACTTATGGAAGGATTTTTAAAGAGCGACCTGTGGGGAAGTGTATTAGTGTATTAATTTTCCTTTAACACATTACCACAAACTCAGTGGCTTAGAACAACACAAATTTGTTCTTCTATAAAAGTCAGAAGTCCAAAGTCAGATTCACTTGTTTAAAGTCAAGATGTCAGCATGGCTGCTTCCTTGTGGAGGCTCTATGGGGAGAATCTGTCTCCTGCTTCCCAGCTGTGAGAGGCTGTCCTCATCCCTTGGTGTGTGGCTCCTTCCACTTATCATTCCAGCCTCCTGCTTCTGGCATCACATCTCCTACTTCTGACTCTGATCCTCCTGTCTCCCTTTTATCAGGACCCTTTTGATTATATCAGTTCCACATGGATAATCCCCATTTCAAGATCCCATTAATATCTGAAAAACCCCTTTGGACACAGAAGTTTCTCTATTCACCATTTAGAAGGATTAGGACGTGGGCACCTTTGGTGACCATTATTCAATCTACTGCAGCAAGTGTATTTGTGATGAGGCTGTAATAGGAGGTGAGTCAAAAGGAAGGAATTGAAGATATTGAGAATGAGGGTAGTGCTTACAAATCCCAGAAAACAGCAGGAGGAGTAAAATTATTAAAGTAGTAGGCTTTGTGATGAAAAGAAGGGGCTGCTACAATGACATATTTCAAAGCCTGCAACACAATTGGGCAAGTTGGGAAAACCAGGACTAGAGTACTTATTCATTCAAGTAGGGAGGACTGAGGCACAGGGCAACTGCAAAAGAGCAAATGAAATTACAAGTGCACTCATGGAAGAGAAAAGGGTGATGCACTTCCAGTGAGAGCTATAGTACGATTCAAAGGCTCCAGATTATCAACTTTGTGAAGTGTCATTCCAAATATTAGCTTCATAGTGGGAGAAAATATTGTCATTGTTGTTGTTATCCTGCTTGGGTCTAAGGAGAGTTGGATCATTCTGCTGGATTATCTCTATATACAAGGTTGGAGAATTAATTTTGTGAACTCATTCTAGAAAAAGTGCTACACGCCTCATTGCTGAATATCGTTATGGTCTCTGTTGAAGCACTCCCCTTGGAAAGCTGTGTACCAACACTAGTGCCCAGTCCCCACGTCAAAGTAATTTTGGGACTCAATGGCTATACCCCAAATCTGACAATTACGTTCATGAACTTGCCACCATGTGTTTACATTGGCAGCAGTAGCAAGTTTGTTAATGTAATGGTCAGATTTTGGGTACAACGACAGCTCTGATGGCCATTGAGTCCCAAAATTGCTTTGAAGGGTGGACTAGGCCCTGGTGTCAGTGCATAGCTTCCCAAAGGTAGTCCTTAGAAGGTGATCATGATGATATTCAGAAAGAGGTGTGCAGCACTTTTTCTAGGATGAGTTTGTGAAATTAATCATCCTATCTCATATTTAACCGTTATGGCTGACTTATGAATATCAAACAAGGTAACACAGTGCCTGGAATATGGTGTCTGTTATGGACTGAATGCTCATGTGTGCCCAAAATTAGTTTGCCAAAGTCCTACTCCCCAATGTGATGACATTTAGAGGTGAGGCCTCTGATAAGTGATTCGATCTGTATGAGGTCATGAGGGTGGGGCTCCAGTAATGGGATTAGTGTTCATATAGAAAGTGAAGAGAGACAATATTTTTCTCTCCACTATGTGAGGACACAACTGCCATACAGCCATCTGCAAGTCAGGAAGGTTCTTACCAAAAACCAAATTAGCAAGCGCCCAGATCTTGGAATTCTCACTCTCCAGAACTATGAGAAATAAATTTCTGTTGTTTTAGCCACCCCATCTATGGTGTTTGGTTATGGCAGCCCTAGCCAACTAAGACAATTTTCAATATTATTATTATTGACATTAGTAGAAATAAACCCCAATGTCGCCATGGGCACTTCCCCACGTGTTAGTGGCCACAGAGCAGTTTCTCGGGTTGTGGCCTAACTCTCTCTACTGTACTAAGGTACAGGGAAGCTCCAAAAGTCATCATAAATTTTTCAGTTTCCAAAACTCCACTCTCTCTCCCAAAACCAAGGACCTCCCCCCTCCAAACCCCATAAAGACATAGTCCCTTGTTTTTTTTCTAGAAAAGGTGGCAACTCTACTCCTAGGGGCCATTGCTTACCAAGTAAAGGATAGAATAATTTATGCATTAATTCCTTTTGTGTCCAAGATGAGATAGTCATTACATTTATCTTCTTAGCTCTTTAGCTCATTTTCCTCTACAGAAATAGAAGGAAGTGGGGGAAAGACTTAGCAACAAATAGGGTAGGAGTTCCACCAGCAAAGTGTAAGACATGTATGCACACTATTGCTTGACTCACTTCTCCTGTGACCTGGAAAAGTGAAGAAAACATGAGAACTAGACTATGACAAACCTAAGTAGGAATGCTGGTCCAGGAAATAGTGAGTTCTGGGTCTCTTTCTCTTTCCTGACCTCACTCTTCCTCACCACCCTCTGGGACAGACCCAGAAATCCTTGAGTGGACATTCATGCTAGAACCTGCCTGAAGATGGGGTGGGTGAACACAGGTTTCTATTAGACACTGAAAAGGAATAATGGTGAGATAGGAAGCTCTTACAAACCACATTAAAGAGTTGGTGCTTAACCAAAAGCCAACAGAAAGCAGTAAGTGGGTTTTAAGCAAGGGGTTAACACTTAGAAACTTGACTTGGCATGTATGTGGAAACCAAATAGGAAGGGAGCAGAATAGCATGAAGGGAGATCAGTAGGATTCTGGTTTAATTACATAGACTGGGATGATAGTGGCCCAAGCAAGGCTATTGGCAGTGAGAACTCAGAGAAGATAAACATTCAGAGATATTTAGGATGCAAAATATCAATACAAAAATTAGAAATTAAAGGGGAGAAATTACCACTGATACCACAGAAATACACAGAAATACAAAGAATTATAATAAAATATTATGAAGGGCTTTATGCCACTAAATTTAATAACCTAGAAGAAATGGACAAGTTTTTAGAAACTTATAGCCTACCTAGACTGAACCAAGAAGAACTGGATAATCTAAATAGACCAATCAATAGCAAAGAGATTGAAATGACTATCCATAATCTCCCTAGAGGCTAAAGCCCCTGACCAGATGGTCTCACCAATGACTATCCATAATCTCCCTAGAGGCTAAAGCCCCTGACCAGATGGTCTCACCAATGAGTTCTACCAAGCATTCAAAGAAGAATTAACACCTATCCTCCTCAGACTCTTCCAAAAAAATTGAAGAGGAAGCAATACTTCCTAGCTCATTCTATGAGGCCAACATTACCCTAACACCAAAGCTTGGTAAAGACAAACACACAAAAAAGAAAACTAGACCAATATCTCTGATGAACACAGATGCAAAAATCCTAAACAAAATATTAGCAAATAGAATACAACAATGCATAAAAAAGATTATACATCATGATCAAGTGGGATTCATCCTGGTAGCACAAGGATGATTCAACATATGAAAATCAATTAATGTGATACACCACATAAACAAAATAAAAGATAAAGACCATATGGTTTTATCAATTGATGCAGAAAAAGCATTTAACAAAATACAACATCCCTTTATGATCAAAACACTGAATAAAATAGGTATAGAAGGAAAGTATCTCAACATAATAAAGGCCACATATGACAAACTCTCAGCTAACACCATACTGAATGAGGAAAAGCTGAAGCCTACTCCTGTAAAATCAGGAACAAGACAGGGGTGCTCCCTGTTGCCACTGCTATTTAATAGAGTACTGGAAGTTCTAGCCACAGCAATCAGGCAAGGAAAAGGAATAAAAGATATCTAAATGGGGAAAGAAGAGGTCAAATTGTCACTGTTTGCATATGACATGATCCTTTATATAGAAGATTCCAAAGATTCTACCAGGAAACTAGTAGAAATAATACATAAATATGGTAAAGTTGCAGGATACAAAATCAATGTACAAAAATCAACAGCATTCCTATAAACAAACAATGAATCCATAGAAAAAGAAATGAGGGAGTCAATTCCTTTTGCTATCACAATAAAAAGAATGAAATACCTGGGAATTAACTTAACAAAGAATGCGACAGACTTATACACAGAAAACTATAAGATACTTTTGAAAGAAATTAAAGCAGACACAAAGAAATGGAAAAATATTCCCTGTTCATGCACAGGAAGACTTAACATTGTTAAAATGGCCATTTTGCCCAAAGCAATCTACACATTTCATGCAATATCTATCAAAATCCCACAATCATACTTTCGTGAAATACATAAAAGAATTATCAGATTTATATGGAACCATAAAAGACCTCGAATTGCCAAAGCAATACTACATAAAAAGAATAAGGCTGGTGGCATTACACTTCCTGACTTCAATTTATATTACAAAGCATCAATAGTCAAAACAGCTTGGTACTGGCAGAAAAACAGAAACATAGATCAATGAAACAGAACTGAAAACCCAGAAATAAATCCACAAATTTATGGACAAATAATTTTTGATAAAAGAGCAAAAAATATGCAATGGCGAAAAGACAGCCTCTTCACTGGTGATGCTGTGAAAGCTGGAAAAACATATGCAAAAGAATAAATATGAGCTGTGAACTCTCATCATATATAAAAATTAACTCAAAATGGATTAAAGACCTTCACATAAGACCTGAAATAATAAACTATATAGAAGAAAACCTTGGTACTAAACTTATAGACCTAGGGTTCAAGGAAGACTTCATGAACCTGACCTTAAAGGCAAGGGAAGTAAAAGCAAAAATAAATGAATGGGACTATTTCAAACTAAAAAGTTTCTGCACAGCAAAAGAAACCATCAAAAAAGCAAAGAGACAGCCAACTGAATAGGAGAAAATATTTGCAAACAACGCATCTGATAAGGGTCTGAAATATATAAAGAACAAATACAACTTAACGACAAAAAAACAAACAACCCAATTAAAAAGTGGGCAGAGGAACTAAATAGATATTTCCTCCATGAAGAAATACAAATGGCCGGCAGACATATGAATAAATGCTCATCCTCATTAGCTATCAGGGAAATGCAAATCAAAACCACAATGAGATACCACCTCACAGTTGTTAGAATGGCTGTTATCAACAAGACGAGGAATAACAAGTGCTGGAGAGGGTGTGGAGAAAAAGGAACTCTTGTACACTGCTGGTGGGAGTGCAAACTGGTACAACCACTGTGGAAGGCAGTGTGGGGGTTCCTCAGAATATTGGGAATGGAGCTACCATATGACCCAGCAATCCCCCTTCTGGGGATCTACCCAAAAAACTTGAAAACTTTAGTCCACACAGACTTATGTACCCCAATGTTCATCGCAGCACTGTTCACAGTGGCCAAAACATGGAAACAACCAAAGTGCCCTGTGACAGATGATGGATAAAGGAGCTGTGGTACATATACACAATGGAATATTACTCAGCTATAAGAAAAGATGAAATACCGCCATTCGCAATAAAATGGATGGACCTGGAGATCATCATGCTTAATGAAATAAGCCAGACAGAAAAAACAAAGAACTGTATGACATCACTCATATGCAGAATATAAAACTGCAAGCAACAAAGAAAAAACAACAAACAAACAAATAACCCATGGACATAATCAATAGTTTAATGTTTATTTGGGGACAAGTGGGCAGGTGAATGGAGAAGAGGGGAGGGAGTGGGAGAGGAGGGAGGGGGAGCTAAATACATGGTGATGGAAAGAGAACTAAAAAAAAAATCTTTTTTCAATTATAGTTGCTGTATAATATTATATTAGTTTCAAGTATAAAAAAATATCAATACATAAATATGTGAATGGTTCTATAGATATTAATGAATGGTGACATCCAGTTTCGTGGTTCGGGTAATTCTGTAGATTATTGGTCATATTGACTAATACAGAAAATGTTAAAACAAGAGGAAAAGGAGCACGTAAGAAGATAAAGGAGATGGGTAAAACTTTGAACATGTTGATTTTTGAGATGCCTACATCATATCCATGCAGGCAGGTTTATCCAAAAGTAAAAGGACACCCTGGATTCATTAGTTTCAGAGGAAGTCAATATAATTAGGGCCAAAGGTGACTGGGTATTCAGGGTGTGCTATGATCAGAAATCTAGCTCAAAACAGCCCTTCCACCAACTCTTTGTGTCTGGAGAAAGAGAAAGACAGACGTATAAGCCAAAACAACTTATTAGATTTATTCTTTAAGGAAACAAGAATGGGTATGCTGAAATTCTAAACTAGTACTATTACCCCAGCGGTATGGAGTACAATGACTCATCTTTGTCTGAGCTGGGTAGGGTCTGCCACTGTCAACAGAAGGGGACAGTGACTGATGGAGACATCGCAGAGCGTGGCTGCATACTATTAGTTCTCACAGATAGCATTGCACCGTTCCAGCAGCCCTCTCAAACTTTAAGACTTGCCTCACACAAATAAAGGTTTTTGATTCTTTTACAAAGCTCAGCAACTTTGCATGGATGTGAATTTTCCTCATTAGGTTCCAATTGTTCTCATTGGAGGCTATCAATCTCCATCAGATGTCTGCTGTTACTCTCTTCGGATGATAGCATGATCCCGACACCTTCACTGGGTTCTCAGGAACCATTAGTGGCAGGTTAAAAAGTTTCCACCAAGTGATTCTTCTCCAACTGTGATCTATAACTAGAAGGTTCAATAAGGTGGTTTTCTTTAGCCAGTGGGAGAAAAACTGCATTTTTCTTTTCAAATGGGGATTTCTTTGTTAGCATCTGCTCTGAAATGTTAAAGCAAATCTATAGTTGGTTTCTTTTTTCCTTCTCTTACTCATATTCCCCTTTCATAGAGTGAGGCATACAGAAATATGAATAATATTGTAATCCCTTCTGGAACCAGAGAAGAAACATGGTTCCTATTAGAGTTTATTGCATTTTTATTTCTTTCTTTTTTTTTTTAAGTTAAACAAAGTAACCACTGGAGGCTCAAGCCTCCCTGTTTATAATTGCAGGCAACCTGAGTTCGGGGACCAGCTTTCCTGACATCATGTTTCTTTTTGCTTTGGTCTGTGTTTTGCTTCTTTGAGAATATGTGCGTGATGGTAGCTTTAGTGTTGGAAAACACTCACTTTGTGTGTGTAAGCATGAGTGTCTGCTTCAGTCTCGATAGATTATCTCTAAAAGGTCACTGTGTCTGTTGTAAACCCTGAATACTTTCATTTTATGTGGTAATATGCAGTAGTTAATAGCAACTGTATAGGACCTGAAAATAAGCCTTCTTTTTAAGGTCTTAGAATTTTGCATATTAATCAAAATGATTAAGCCTTTCTCAAGTGAATACATAGCAGCTTATTATTGTATCCATTCATTTATTGACTTGCCTATTAATTTGTTTCTTTGTTCACATATTTATTCTAAAATGGTGTGCTTTTCTCCTTTTCCATCTATAATTAATGCTACTAGTTATCAGGAGATCAGGTTTGTAGACTGTATTGTGCCTCTGACTTATAATAGGACATTCATTAAAAAAAATGGAGAAAAAAAGCGTTTGCTATTTCTTTTCTTCAGCAATCCTATGGGATTAGTAACTAATGCATGCACACATAATTCTTAGACTTGTCCTGATAGTGGAATTCAACCTTAAAGCAATTTGAAGAATGTAAGAGGCCAGAGGTAGGGGGCTATCATCTTCACACTTACAATAGCCCACGAGGGGCACTGGGGGCTGTAAAAGTATTCATTTATTCCCCAAATAACCAAAGTGGGGGCTGTATTACTCATGTTTCTGATCACAGAGTGAGATTTTCACAATTTAAGTCACTCCTCTAAGGTATACCATCCAGTAAATAGGAGATTCACAATTCAGACTCAAGTCTGTCTAAATGCAAAGCCCACAAACCTACAAACCTCCTCCCATCACACACTAGCGGTGGAATTGCTGTGGTTTTAAAGGGCCTGTGCCGTTTAATCTGCCTGTGTCGCAGTCCTTCGGTTTCCTTGTCAGGCCTGGAGGTACTGACGTGGCTGCTGGATCAGTGGAATCACAAGGTGTTACTCTTCAGAGTGATCTCAGCATGCTGCTCACTGGGGATGCCCGCAGAGTTATCATGTCTGTCTGCCATGTCTGAAGTTAAGTCGGAAGCTTTGGTGTCCTGTCCCTCACGTGGGCGCTGAAGATGACCTGCTCAGATAGACTGACCTGTTAAAGCTATCCCGTGGCAGATTAGGCTGCACTCACTTGACTTACTTGACTCTCCCCTCGACTAGTCTGTAAGCACAGGCAAGAGATTACGTCACCAGGGTCCCCACTGCACTCCAGAAGCCTAGTGCGGCAGCTGCAACCATTATTGTTGCCCAAATGGAATGCATATCCATTGCTCGGTAGCTGGGTTCTTTCCTCTCTCCTTTCTGGTATCTTGCTCCCCATGGTACAAACTCCGCAGTGCCTACCCACAGTTGTTTTCGTTTATATTTTCCTCGTTAGGCTGTAAGTTATTTGAGAGGGGAGATGTGTCTTATTTGAATTTTTATCTAAAGTGTCCAGCAGTGCCTATAAATACTTGTTTTCAATAAATATTTGTACAATGAATTTAAAAATGAATGAACTTTTTCAATTCAGCACAGAGTTTCAAGGCCTTTTAATTTTCCACTCATTTTGGTAGTCCTCAGAGAAAGCCTTAGCTTTCAAGGAGTTTAGAACTGACTTTCTAACCTAATAGAGCATCTCGGGCTCATTATGAAGGCATCATCTCTCCGCTCCTTACCTGCTCTTCCACGTGCTATTTCGTGACGTTGGAAGTAGGGCGTTACAAAGTACATTTCTTTTTGTCACCTGGCGTCCTCATTTGCTCTGCCTCAAGGAGTTATTAGAATCGGCTGACCACACGTATCGCTTTAAACAGGAGGGGAAAAAATGGTCCTGTCCCACTTAAAATGATATGTAAGGTCAGCCTATATTAAAAGGAATGGAATGTAGGAAGAAGAGGAAAACCCCAAAACTTCCCTCTTGCATCTTGCTTGTCATTCCTGGCAGGCTCGTCCCAGTGGAGAACACCACGTGGTCCCACCAGCTGGGCCCAGCCTCTAAGGTCTCCCAGCACATAGGCAGGTAGGAACCCATGGTGCCCCATTTGATATGACCATGGCAAAACGGGTTCCTGTTCCTCAAAAGCTTGTGCTGTGCTTTGCAGGGCTCCTCCTCTGAGCTTCTACCTTCTATCCGCCCCAATTCTATCCTATCAGTAGTTTTTTAGATAGTTACTGGAAGAAGATGTAGCCACAGTTGACTTCAGTAAAGGAAAGAGAAGTAGAGTCAGGCTTCATTCATATTTTTTCCATTTTTTTTAAAGGAGCTTTTATTTGATCTGCGTGCTTGTGCCGAGAACCAAAGACACGAGGAGGAACAGAATTTGGTAACAGCCTTCGAGGACTTCTCAGCCTTGTAGAAGATTCAGCCACGCACAACCTAACTTAGAAGGTACTACGTGATGTAGTGGTGACAATCACAACCTAATAATATGGCATATCTTGTTAGGAAAACCCATACAATCTTCTAATTTTTCCAATTTTATTTTACTTTTGTAATACTTCTAATGCTAACTTCTCTTTTAAAATACTGGACATGAGAATGACAAAGCTACTATTGTCCTTGTTTATAATACCTCCTCAACTAACGATTAAAAATCCCTTTCTGAATATTTTGTCCCAATCTAAAGCTTAGTGATGCAATATGTAATATTTCTAGAGCCTACTTTATGGACAAGGTAAACATTTATGATTAGATATTAATAAAAAATTTCATTAATGCATTTATTTTACTTGGCCCAGTATTTTTCCCAACAAGTTCAGAAACAATGAGAAATATATTAGACTCTGTGGCTTTCTGACACTAGGAAGATTATTTCTCACTGTTTTGCTATAGAATTTTGTTCTCCCCTGTGACCTTAATGTCAAGAGGCATAATTTCTCATTTTGCAGTACACCCTGGAGGTTTTACCTAAATCCAGAGTCCTTCTGAGGTCAATGTGACCTCCATGCTTAACTGAGCAGTGCCCACCTGGCCTGGAGAAGGAGGAAAATGGGTATAATATATGGGATTATTTTTAATGTCTTAATTTTTTAAACAGGTTATTACTAATGAAAATTATCTAGCAGGAATTGATATTACAAATACCCAATCCTGATGATTCCAAACATTTAGTAACTTTTTGATAAATTACATGAAACTAAGTTATTTTCAGTGAAATCCAGCAAGAATTCTCTCTAATCAGCTTTTTATATCTTACTACAAGCAGCAATTTCCATGTATAAATGTATCCTCTAAAATTTCATAAGTTTGTCCATTATGAAGATGAATTTCCAAAAGTTCCTTTCCTAGAGATTCTTGAGTACATTTAAATATGATTTTGTAAATGCATTTAATTTGCATTAATGTGGTATGTATAGAAATTGTGATGGTTCTTTATTTTTACAAGCTTTAATAAAATTATCATTTACTCTTAAATGATTTGTGGATATTTTATCACAAATTCCTTATTAAAAATATGGTATGCATAGGTAACACAGTATATGGAAACATATATGCAAAAATCAGCATCTCCACTGAGGAATTAAATACTACCTGTTGTTCTCATTCAGGTCAGTGCATTTAATCAACAAACTCAAGCTTTTCTGTTTGTTTGCTTATTATACATCAAGTTGACAATGCACTGTAGAATTTTACACCTGAAACCTATGTAATCCTTGCTAACAGATGTCACCCCAATAAGTCTAACAATAAAAATGAATTAAAAAAAATAAAGAAAAACATGTGTTTATTATATGCCAGTAAATAAATTTTTTAATGGATATTGTTATATATATCATTGAGAGCATGGTGACAATCAATAAATATCTGCCAAAAGTTCTCCCTCACGAATAAAACTTCCGTGTCCCTATTTTTAAAGGGTAGCCCCCAAGTGATGTTCAAGGCAAAGGACCCAAAAGTACCACAAAATAAACAAAGTTTGCATTATTTATACATCTTTCCATGTAAGTACTATGTGGTATATATACCACACCATGTTTTGTTACAAACAAGCTCTTTCTGAGGGCCTTGTACCTTTGCAGTGCTGGATAATGCTCAGCATACACAGATGTGTGGGCATGCCTCATGACTCAGAGGAACCCAAAGGCAGCTGGGCAGGGAGATGTGGATTTACGAAACAGGGTGACACTGTTATGCGGAAGTGCGAAGGTCACCTGATGTGGTCATACCGGATATAGGCATCGGTATGCCTACATTCTTCATATAGAAATGCATATAAAATGCTCACTACAGGAAAGGCTCTGTGGGCACCAGAGATACAGTGGAGGATGAGCACGAGGATATTTATATACAGAACACATGGACAAGGGGAAGAGAGACTTTCCACAACTATACAACTATCAATTTTTAAATAAACTTTGTTTTCAGAACAGTTTTAGATTTCTAGAAAAATTGCGGTGGAATAGAATGTTCCTGTATACTAGCCAGTGTCCCCTACTGATAGCTTCTTACATTAGTATAATACATTTGTTACAATAAATGAACCAATATTGATACAATCTAATTAACTAAGGTATATTATTTTATTCTAATATTTATTTTAATAATACTATTAAAATAATAAAATGCAGGGTGATTTGAAAAAGCAGAGGAGATTCTGACTTCATATTTATAAAATCAGGGAGCAAGTCACAATCTGTTTGAAATTTATGTTAAGATCTGAGAGATAAATAGGAATTGGTTAGGGAAAGGTGAGGGGTGAATAAGATCATTCCAGGAACAAGGAACAGTATATGGAAGGTTCCTGAAATGAGGAACCCAATGTATCTGTCATGAAATAGAAATAAAGCTGCTGTGATTTTAAGAAAGATAGTGAAGAGGGAAACAGCATGAGATGGAATAACGGATACCAGAGCTACATTACACAGGGCCTCAAAGTCATGTTAAGGATTTTGGTCCTCATCCTAACAGTGCTGGCCAATTGTTGAAGGGTTAAAGTATCAGGTTGACATAATTGTGTTGCTGTTTTTAAGAGAATACTCTAAAGAAGCTGCAGCTAACCCGGAGGGAGGTTTATCTGAACTCTGGCATCCTCTTCAGATATGTTTAAGTTGGTTCCTATGAACTGTGAGATTGCTAGTCATGGTTCTACCACTCCATTGGTGTGGTTTCTGAGGTAAGTAGAGATCAGCAGAGAACCATACATACAGTGTGCACGCTAGTTTCAGAGTACTCTCTAAACATTTATAAACAGTTGTTCAACAACAGAAATTGCAAACACACAGTAAGTGGTAAAGGTATAGAGCTATATGAAAAACGTAGATTCCAAGACCCCATCCAGCTACATCAAAAATGGAGTCAAAGTGGTTAAACATTGATTTCACGGAGCTTCCTAAAAGATTGCTATTGCAGATCAATTAATAGTGGTACAAGGCAAATGCCACAGGAGTGCCCAATATAGAATCTGTTTGTAGCTTAAGTCCCACATAGGAAGTGATTCTTCCTGCTCTGAAAAGATTAAATGTCTTTGCTATACTACCACTGTAAGGACAGGGATCGTGACAGGGAGAGGCCACCGAGAAAGAACATACAAATACCCATAATTCTGATAGAAAAAGAAGTTATATATAATATCTGTGGAGGTGAAAATTTGCAGGGGAGGCATATGGTTCCTTAGAAAACGATTAGCAAAAGTCTATGATGGAAATTAAGTGAGAAAAGCAAGTGTCACCAATACTAAGAGATGTCCATAATCAGCAGGAGTTCTGAGGCAAGAACCGGTCTGTATATACAAGATGCCATAGGAATTACAGAAGATAAAGTGAAGGGCCTAGAAAAGGAAGAGTCCAGTCTAAAAAGAGATAAAAATATTTGCATAAGTATTAGGAGCAAGCACAAGTTAATGTCTGGATCCCACCGCATGGAACATGGCTGTGTTTTACGTTAACTAGTGGCACACAGAGGAGGTCCTCGTTTTGAAATGGGGATTCAATCACTGTCAGTCCACAGCACAGGTTGTATCGAAAGCCCACCCAGGAAGCACTCAGGTGTTGAGGTATGTGTATTTGCGTTGCTTCCTTCCCTCCCTGCCTCAGCGTTCTGCTGCCCATAGTAAGATATGGGACAACACTTAATCAAAGACAAAGTTATTCATACTGAGTTTGCCTTTTGAATAATCATATAATGGCAAAAATTAAAAAATATACAAGCATTTCCTATAATATTTTTATCTAAAGATAACCATTAATGTGATGTAGGTAGATGAACAGACAGCTAGGGATTGAAGTCGTAATACTATCCTACCCCATTGTCCATCTAGCCACTGTGTGCACAGGCTCTCTCCCACAAAAACCACACACACAGTGTATACACAGAAAGAACACAATATAAAGCAAACTAAAACTCTGACTACATATGCTGTCTTACAACCTTTTCCATCCCAGTGCCTCTTGATTTCTTATTTAATAGAAATATATTTAGGTCGAGGACAATGTAATCCATGGCTTAGCTTTATCAACTGTTCCCATGAAGGGTCTCCGACATAGCAAGTTTTAGGAGGTATTTGATGCATAAACTAACAGAGTTGTTTGTCACTTCATTTTTAATACACATCTACCCACACATATTAACATCTAGTTTTTAGAAAAGCACAAGATTAAAAAAATCACTGGAGAAAAATGCATCAGTACTCCCTGTAAATTCACAGAAAACTAAAGGACATACATGCACTAATTATTGAAAATGGAGACGAGTAGCAATTAAAAATGGGCCACTTAAGGCAATGCAGATGTTTTTGGAAAACTCTCTGTGCCCAAGATCAGAGGAAGGATTTACAGCATTTTCCATCTTTAAATGGGAGCCACACTTTGTAGCAAAATATTTATTGTCCTCAAAAATACTCTTAACTTGTGAATTCCAAATCTTAATCATTTTAATAATTCACTTCAGTGATTAGTAGTCAGTAGTTTTTATTTATTTACATCATACATATATAGATAGAGAGGTAGATTGACCTGAGTGTCATGGACCAGTAAGAACACCATAAAGGACCTTATTGAATTAATTTTACCATCTGCTGGAAGGATCTTTCTCAGCTAACAACAGAGGCCAGAGAGTGCATACTGGGGAAAATGTCTCTACCTTAATTTATGATTGACAACAATCTCCCCTGTCTTCACTTTATTTATTTCTTCAGGCCAAAGTAAGTTGAATACTTACTATTTTCTTTACATACAAAGCTGCATTCTCAAATGAACATGGCGACATAATCAGCAATAAAAGTAGAAAAGAAAAAAATGACCTTTCTCTATGTTCATCATGATGTGGGGACTAACACAGTACGGAGCCATTCATACTCCAAAGTCCTAGTGATATGCTCAATGCTTGCTGTTCTTAGCAGTAAAATTTCAACCTACGTGTAGACTGGAAATAAAATAACTCCTTTCCTTGTAGACTGGAAATAAAATAACTCCTTTCTTTGATGTGCATGCTCATGTTTACATGATTATTTTTCAATTAAAATGCCAAATCTAATTTAATTATTTGTGTATCAGCCTACTAGTGAGACTGAGACGTCTTCAGAAGCGATTATTTCAATTAGGTCTTAACAACCAATGTGTAGCATTTCAGGTAGAGATGGATTGGTCAGGATTGTTGTCATATTTGTATTGTCATCAGTTAGTTGACCTTTTTTCTGCAGAGAATGGCTATAATGGATTCATAGGTTGAATCCCAGGGATAAGAATCTTACTCCACTTAAAGCTAATATCTGATGATGCTTCAGTTTTCATACGCCTATGTGGACGTGTGATGGTATGTCCATGCATATACACACTTTTATAATTGAAGCCAATACACTGATTGAAATGTGTGCAAGTGAAGAACACGGAGCAAGCACATCAACGGAATTTACATTTTTCTCTTCCAAGCAAACCTTGAATTAGTTTAAGAAAGATCATTTTCTCCTTTATTGTAGTTGTGCTACTTATAAGACTCTTGACTGAATGTGAACTCCTTTTAGTGCAATGAGGTTAATAATTATTGTGTTCTCAAGCATTTCTATTTAATGATATGCATTAATGAAGGCAGAATATCTTATATAAACAAGTAATTAATTTTAACAATTGGAGTGTAAACATTCTTCACTGATGTGGACAACTGGAGTTTGGGATTTAACTGTAAAATATGCATACTTTTTCAGGTATATACTTTATATTTACAAAACTATGTGTAAATATGAATTTGTTATGTAAACAATGTGCTCATTACATTGTTATAGGAAAAGTTAATACTTTAAATAAAAAGACAGATTAAATAAATATGGAATGATGACACAAAAGAGCTTAGACTTGGAAGATCTTCAGACCAATCACTTCAAAGTGAGCACAGAATATGGTATTTATAATATCTAACAAATATAATTATATTATAATATAATAAAATATATTTATGTCATGTAAAGTAGGAAAACATGAACGCTGGATTCATGTTAAATTACAGGCCAACCTCTTCCTAAGAGTGTGACACTGAGAAAGTTACTTAACTTTTCTGTGCCTCAGTTTTATTAAGCGTAAAATGAAAAAATCTTTCATTATCTTAAGAAGTTTTGTAAAAATGAAATCAAGTAACATGTTAAGAACTCAGCCTTGTTTCTGGCTCATAGTAGTTTTACAAATATTATTTTTACTGCACTACAACATCTTCCCTGTCTCCAAATACCTAATGTGAGGAGCAGATGATGTACTATGGATTGTTTGTTAGCAGTAGCTAATGTGTTATAATGTGATGACTAAAAAATTATAATGTGTTCTTTTGCAGTGATAGATATGGATAGATATAGATAGGTATATACAGATATGTCTTTTATATATCGTCGTTTTATATACATCTTAGCATCATATATATTTATAATCTTATTACTTTAAAAATGATGTAATAGCACATCAAACCAAGAGTACAAAAAATAACACACTGATTTTTGAGGCTGTAGTGGCTTCTTTGCAACATAAACACCTTTACTGAATTATAACTATAATTACAACTATATTTAAAGTCTATGATTAGATAACTTTTTACACAGTTCAAGGTCTGTCTCGAAAATATGCAGCCATGTAATATAAAAAATAGAGGCATTTATGGGTGGATTTTTTCCCAGACAGGCCTAGTATACACTCCTGATACCATCACCACAATCAAGATAATGAACATACCATCAGCCCAAAAGTCTCCTGCTGCCCCCTGGTATTCTTTGCTCCCTGTTCTTCCTCCCTCTCCCCCTCATCCTAGTCCATAGGTAACCGCCGATGAGCTTCCTGTCACCATAGGCGTGTTTATATTTTCCAGGGCTTTATGAGTATGTAAATAGAACCACACAGTGATTCCTGGCTTGTTTCTCCTCTGCATTAGTGCTTTGACTTGTATCGATGTTGGACTATCAACAGTTCATTCCTCTTTGATGCTCAGTGGAATTTTACGTTAGGATATTCCACAGTCTGGTTTATTCATTCATCTGTTGATGGACATTTGGTTTATTGCCATTCTGAGGCTAATATAAGAAAAGCTTCTGTGAACATCCCATTCATGTACAAGTCTCTCTATGGGTGTGTGCTTTCATTACATTTGGGGAAGTGTCCAGGAGTGGAATGGATGGATCACGTGGTGGATGCATATTTAACTTGTAAAGAAAACGCTTATCTCTCCAACCTGTACTAGCTTACATTCCCACTACCGTGTACTAGAGTTCCAGTTTCTCCAATTTCTTCAAAATTTAGCCATTCTAAAAGGTGTGCTTGATATCATATTGTGGTTTTAATGTCTATTTTTCCCAATAACCAACAATATTGTTCATTTCTTTATTTGCTTTTTTGCTACCCATGTATCCTTTTGGTTGATGTATCTACTCAAATAATTTGCTCATTTTAATGGAGGTTTTTTCTGTTGTCACTAAATGTTGTAGTTCTTACTTTCCAGTAAATTAGATACACGTCTTTCATCAGATGCAGTCATTTCTCATCATTCTTGTTTTATGAGGTCGCTGCAAACACAGAATTAGTGAGAGCTGTGTGATTGCTCCTCGGGGAAATGCAGGGTTAGATTATGACAAGTCTCAGTCACAACATTTTTATCAACTGATCAGTACATCACTCTGTTTTATATGTATTTCTGCTTAAAGGGAACATATTGAAATAGCATTGATGTTTCATTAGCATTGGACCTCAGAGCAAAAGCACTGTAACCTGCATCGAAATCAGGCTTCTCTCACATGGTGTCTCCCTGGGGCGCACCCCAGCGTCAGCAGCACCCTTAGAGACCACTTTAAACAGCAAAGTCATCACCAGAAACCACGCAATTGTAAAAAATGTGGCAGAAAACATAACGCAGAAAGGACACTGGTTTACAGTATTACAGCTGAAACAAGAAGACAAAGGGTCACCCATTCCATCTCAGCTAAAAATATCATTTGGAGCAACTCTAAAGCAGAAGGTGAAAGGGGAAGGTGACCTTGTGTGGGACTTACTGGGCACAGCCAGGTAAGGGCCACTGCAGGGCTAACAGTACGCTCCTGGCGGGCGTTCACAAATCGGCCAAGCGTCCTGCTGGGACAGACTTCCTGCGCCCAACGCCATGTCCCACATCACGCCACCTTGTTAAACTCACACGTTCGTTCTAGCAGGTTTTTGTGGTGGTGGTTGTTTCCTCAGATATGCTACGTAATCGTGTTATCTGAGGTAATTCTGTTTAAGTTCTTCCTTTCAAATCTCTATGTTTGCATTTATGTTTCTCGATTGACTTTGCTGTTAAGAACTTCCTTTGCTGTGTAGAAGTAGGAAGAGTGCACATTCTATTTTTGTTCAGGATCAGAAGGAGAAAATATTCAGTATTTTACCATTAAGTATCATACTTGCTGTAGGTTTTGATAGATGCTGTCTGTAAGAGAAGTTCTATTCCTAGTTTGTGGAGAGATTTTTTTTTTTTGATGAATGTATTTTGGCTTTTGTCAAATGCTTTTATTGTGCCTATTGAGGTAATAGTTTGTTTTTCTACTTTTAGTTAATATGAATTACATTGATTGACTCTAAAATATTAAATAAACATTGCATTTCTTGGATACCCCCTTTGGTCATGAAGTGTGTGTGTGTGTGTTGGAATTTTGTATGCTAACACTTAAATTTTTTGCATCTATGCTCATGAGGGTTATTGGTCCATAGTTTTCTTTTCTTGTAATGTTCTCTCTGGTTTCAGTTTAGAGAAATAACAGTTTCACAGAATGAATTCAGAAGTATTCCTTCCTCTTTCTTTTTCTGGAAGAGTTTGCACAGAACGGGCATTTTTAGTCCATTTCATGTTTGGTGAACTTCACTAGTGAAATTCACCGCACCTAAAAGTTTTTTGTGAGAATTTCTTTATCCACAAATAAAATACTTTTTTATATAGTGGGTTTTAGGTTATGTTGTTCTTGAGTACGCTTTAGTAATTTCTGTCTTTCAAGGAATTTTCCTATGTAATCTATCTCGTCAAATTTATTGCAGTAACATCGTTCATGAGTCACATGGTATCCTTTTACTATCTGTAGAGTCTGTGGTTATGTAACCTCTTTCTTCCTCATTTCAGTGATTTGTCTTGTTTTTTTCCTGATAATTTTGACTAGAAGCTTATCAATTTATTGATCTTCTCAGAGTCAGCTTTTTATTCCATTGATTTTCTTTATAGTTTCTGTTACTTATTTCATTGATTTCGGCTGTGATCTTTATTAGTTCTTTTCTTAGACTTACTTGGTACTTTATTTGCTTTTCTTATTTGAGGTTTTATTTTATTTTATTTCTTTTTTGGTCGAAGTTGACATCATTGAATTAAAACTTTTCCTCTTATCTAATTTAGGCAGAAGATGTTACTTTTTTGTATTACCTCTAAAATTTTAGCTCTGCAACTTTTTAAAAAACCCTTTAACTTTTATGAGTTTTATTTCCCTTACCTGTCAAAAGGGAATAACAATTCTTATCTAATTACACTCACAAATTTGCCTGGTTAAACTCTCAAGAATCAAACAATGATAACATATGGCAAAATAGGTTGAAAACTTTTAAAGATTAAATAGATATATGGTATTCCTGTATTTGGTCATTTTTCATAGTGCTAAACTGCCTAAATAAGTTTTTAAAATTTTATAATTAAATAGAGGATAATATTTTCTAGTTGTTTTTCATGCACATCATTTTCTAGAATACCTCTCGATAAAATGCAGTGAGTTTCATCAGGATGCTCAGGAAAAAATATTGTTTTTTTTGTTTCAAGATTCTCTCTCTCTCTTTCTCTCATTTACCTTCTCAGAAATCAGCTTTATGCTGTGTGAAGAAACTTCCATCCTCCTTGTCTTTTGAAGTGCTTTTAGGAGCAAGTGGCATAGTTTTAGTGGGATCTCTCTTCCTTGAGGCAGATGTGCTATTGATCAGCACTGAAATAAATGTTCTGCTCTCAACGATACCCCATATTGACTATCTGCCCACCTCTCCAATTGAAGCAGGCAGAGAGTTATATGTGTTACCTTAGGGCTCAGTTTTGGACCAGGTTTCTATGCTTTCTTCTAAATTTGCCTTTGATCCAGAATCCGGATCCCCAGTGGGCTTTGCCATCACCACTTCTGGATGTTTGGAGTTGTCACTACAGAACACTTTCAGATACACTTGTTGATTTGCAAATAAGGAGAATGAGGAAAAAAAACCCCAACAAAATTAAATCCATGGGCAAGTCTCAATAAGTAAAAAAAAATGTGAAAAAAAAATGAAGCAATTTTTTGAGAAAAGTTAAAAATAAATATAAAACAACCTATATTTAGCAGTCATAGGTTAAAGAAAAAAGGTCAATCCAGTCACTCTTTAATTCATTTAATAAATATTTATTGGGTGACCGCTGTAGGGGTACACCAGTTAAGCCCTGGTCACAGCACCAGGGAGAGGACACAGTGGTGACCAAGTCGAGTGGTCTCTTATGGAACTTACATCCTCCTTCCTCCAAATGGCAGTGACTCCTCTGGCTTGAGTTTGGCACTTGTGGCTACAACTTGACTGAGAATGACTGATAGACTTGAATAGTTCCTCATTTTGCCTCCAGAAAGATTTACCTGCTCATTTACTCTGCTACATATGAAGGACACAAACATGAATAAGCAGAGAAATTAAAAATTCTTTCTACTCTTCCATCATCACCATCCATGGGTTTGTTTCCCCCCTCAAGGTGGCATTAGTGGGTAGAGTCCCCAACCAGTGTCCGAAATGGCCACGTTGAAAGGCGGAACAGGGAAGAGGCAAGTGTGTTTGCAGTCAGAGTGGGAAGAACAAATGAACAAACAACCTTCTCAGAAGGCGCTGTGAACTCACTGTGTTCTTCCAAAATTTGTATGTTTAAGCCCTCGCATCCACTGTGCCTCTATCTGAAGATAGTATTTTTAGGAATGAAGCCCTAAGCTGTAAGACTCTAGCTTTATAAGACAAAGAAAAGAGAAAATCTGTCTGTCTGTCTCTCCCCTCTCCCTCTCCCTACTCTGCTATGAAAACACAGTAAGGAAGCAGCCCTTTGAAAGCCAGGAAGAGACTCCTCCCCAGGAACCAAATCAGCAGGCACCTTGACCTGACACTTACCAGCCTTCAGAACTGTGAGAAAATCAATTTCTGCTATGTAAACCACCCAGGCTGTCATATTTTGTAATGGCAGCTTGAGTCGACTAAGACAGGGAGAAGTCCCCCAAGAAGAGCCTTCCTTATTCTCACTGGCCAGAAAGTTGGCACATGCCTACTTCTATGCCAATCACTTTTAAGGTCAATTTATAGCTTAAACAAAGTGGTTCTTACCCACACAAGAGTAATTTTGTCTTCACGGGGCATTTAGCAATGGCTGCAGAAGGTATTTTTTGATTGTCACGACTTATAACTCAGGGAGATGTGTTAGTGGCATCTGGTGGGTAGAGGTCAAAGACATTGAGAAACATCCTTCAATGAACCAGTCAGCCTCTCAGACCCTCACAACAAAGAATTATCTGGCTCAAAATGTCAATAATGCTGAGGTTGAGAAACCATGATCTAAGTGGATCATGGACAGATCTTTGTGTTGCATTTAAACATACATCGACATTAGTGATATGTGACATATAAAGACGAGGGCCATCCTTGTGTTCCTTAAGAGTTGTGAAAAAGAGGCCAGAGGGAGCTAGTAGCCTTAAAGGGCCCTCTCAGCAAAAAAGACAAGAATTCCCAGTGGGAACTATTGGCCTGAGACCAGATGTCCACCTGGTGTTGCCAGGCAGTTGCATGCACCCCTGCATCTCCATGGGCATGTGCTGAGGCGACTGAGGCTGGGTCTGTTCTTTCCAGTGAACAGACTGTCTCATTCTGCTGACATTGAGCCCTACAGGAGTTTGGGGTTGGTGAGTGGGCAGGGAGATGGGAAATGCAGGGTAATGGATGCATTTGAGACCTATTGCTTTATCAGTGATGCATGTCTCCCCTACTCTAAGCATCTCAGACTCATCTCTGTTCTATCCTTTGCAGATTTCAAATTTGGATTTTGACATAATGGTATCTGAGGGCATGAGATCAAGGTACAAGGTACTTTCACAAAGTCACAACGAGCATTCAAGTCTTTTGCTCACCTTTCTGACTCTACTCGTTAATTTTAGCCCATGGGATATTTTTTGCTAATGTGGTGATGATGTTAAACTTTGTGCTTCTGAGAACCAGTTAGGGCTAAGGAATCCCTCTATCTCTTTCTTTTCCAAAAGGCTACAAGAAAAGGACCACCATATTCTCGCACATTCCCAGGTAAAAGCTGCCTTCGCCTTTCCCCACTACTCCCTTGTTTACCTGCCTCTGTAAGGCCCCAAGCCTCTTTTTCTTTAAAACATTCCTCATTAATGAACTTCTCAATTGCAATGTCCTGAGTAACATCATCCCTTCAATTGCCCGGTATGTTTTATCTTTCTCACTGAGCATGCCAGAAGACGGATGAGCTATTACCGATCATGCATTCCTTGATGCGTACTCTTTATGACATACATTTTACTCCTTCAGTTGCTTCGGGCTCTGAATTTTGCTTCTAAAAAAAAAATCAACAACTCTAAAACTCTTTCTTTCACACAAACTCTGCCAAGAATTTCAGTGTCTTATTTAAAAGTAAAACATGAAGCACTGAGTCTCCTTTCTTGCATGTCTGTTGTTACTACCCCAAGTGGAGGGAAGAACATTTAGAATGCCATTTCAATTGTACAGAAAACAGAGTACTGGGTGAAAAGAGGCAAAGGTTAGTTTTTTTTTTTTTTTTAACTATTTCCTATCACATGAAGGTTTAATGAGGTAATGTATGTGAAGCTCTTAGAGCAGTATACGAGGGCTATATAGTATACTCCGGAAAGTATCCAGCCATATAATATGAAAAATAGAGGCATTTATGGCTGGATTTTTCCTGGACAGCTCTCATATAAGAGGTTCCCAATAAATTAGAGTTTTATTTTTATCATGACCATTATCATTATCTTTGTGAATCTTTCAGTAATTGGGGAGTTTTCGTTAATTTGGTTTTAGTTGCAGTCTCTTTGAAGGCTTTTTCCTTTATTTTTAAACTTACTTATTCTAGGAGCTTTGATCATAAACTAGTATAATCACCTAAAAGCATTCGGCACCTCCTGAAATAAAGGAGAGACATTTTTAAGAGCTCAAACATAATCTTTCCAGTGCTTTGGGTTTATCCTCAAGAACAAAAGCACAATATAAAAAGGGAAAACAAGGATTACTGTACAAGGAGATACAATACCAACCTTGGGAAGGAAATTTTAAAACTGAAATTTGCAAGTGCCAGAGCTTTGAAAGAAAAATCTTAAATAAAGCTTTTGTGTGGTCCCTGGCTTAGAACACAAAATCTGGAGGAAATTACCATTGGAGTAAACAGTAGGATCTGAGCTTTGTCTAACACAGTCTGAGAAATTAGAAATTAATGTAGGCAGTCGATGAAACTGTCAGGCCAAAAATTAATTGGGAACATTTAGCAGGGAAATATGTTGAAGCCTAATGGAGAACTTGGAGTGTTTGAGAAACTACATACAATATACTTTTGACTGTAAGTAATTTTAAAGTTTAGTCGACCATTTTTTTTTTACTTACTTTAAATCTATCATTTTTATAATGAGAAATCAACATATAGATTGACAGTGGTAGAAGTACAAACATAAATACATAAACATCTCCATACTTGTTTTCATATTCAATATAATATTTCTTCTGAGAAAATATTTCCCAGAGCAATGAGTAAGAATCTTCTCTTTAGGTACCAGAAAATAATTTGTCAAATAAAGGTTAATTATATCACTCAATAGTGATATTTTTAAAATACCACCAGATTGCATAATCTGTCACATAAAAATCAAACCCTGAAGTGACATTTTCCTGGTTTTAAAGTCATTGTATTGCACAAGATTGCAATAGAATTAAAAGGGAGAACTAAATGAAGACCACACAATAGATTAGAATAGACCTAATTGCTATTCACTTCTGGAAATGTCCTTTTTAAAAACTAAAAGGTTTAGAATGTTATAAGGGAAAATATTATCACTGTAAGGGAAAATGTGTATTTCAAGGGAAAACCACGCATTGTCTAGAGCCAGCCCTTCAGGGGATCTGACGACACCCTTCGGGAGTTATAACTGTGTGAAGTGTGGTTAACAGAGAGCAATGCACAATAATCGTTGTCTGTGAGCATGCTCATGTGTTCCGTCCAGTGGAGGTGCAGTGGACTTCTCTCCTACTCTCGGCCTGGAAAAGCCAGTGTTCACCTATTTGTAAATTCATTTCAACAATCTTGTCTCCATATAAATTTATACTTCTTTGACTTCTTTGAACCAGTTATAGCATCTTCTTGGATCTCTCATTGAATTAATTACTCAAATAATATCTTCAACTCATATTTTTTTTAATATGTGTGTGATTTTACCTGTTTTTCAAAAATAAACTCAAGCATAACTTATGCAGACACTTGATGAATAATGCAGCTTGACTCCGTTCTCCATCTGGAGAAGAGGCATTTCATCCTGTATACAATCATTGCACATCGACTCTGCATGAAAGTAAGCTCCCTACTAAAATCTGAAGGGATAAATAGCTGAGTTATAAATGTGCCTTGAGTACGAAATTGAAAACATAATAGACTAGAGATTGGAGTGCTGTTAGCTATATTATGACAGAGGACTTGAACGGAAGCTGAAATAAAGTGCTGCGAGAACTACTATTTCGCATGGGGGGGCAGAGCTGGGGTGTGTGAACAAGTCACTTGAATGTCATGGCCTCGGCTATGGTTCTCAAAAGGTGGGTAGGGTTTTAGCAGGTACTGTTTAGAGAAAGAGGTCACCTGAGCGACAGAAGCAGTGGGGGCAAAGGCCAGAGTAAAGGGGAGAATGCTCAGAGAGAACAACTTTTCTTCTCTTTCCTTCCAATAAAATATTCTCTACTTTGACACCACTTTTCCATTGTGTATATTGAATTGCCGTGGATTTACCTTTTGATATGGGAGTAATTGATTCAACAAGTACTTTAACAAATAATTTTTGTTATTTATTTGTCCTCAGACCAAGGTGTGCAAATGTGGCCTTGCTGATAGTTTATACAAGAGACTTCTCTGCTGTGGGGGCTGCACTGTACACGGTAGGATGTTTAGCAGCATCCCTGGTTCTGATCCATTAGATATCAGAACTGTTATACACTGAGTTGTAACTACCAACAATGTCTCCAGATACTGTTTCTTTTCTTTCTTTTTTTCTTTTAGTATCAGTATATTTGCAGGTTTTTGTTTCTCAGTACGTGGCTCAGGCAGCTAGGATGACGTTGTGAAAACAGAGCCTTCAGTTACGAGCAAGACTTCCAAATGTTTTTCTCAGATCATTCCCATTTCATAATTCTCTTCATTCTCTCTTGATGAGTATTATCCCCAAACAAAAACAAGAACCACCTGCTGTATTGTACACAATTTTTAGTCAATTCATCAGCAGCTTTAGCATAAAAGAAAGAAATCAAGCAAATAACCGTATTAGTCTACTTAGGAACTGTGAGAACAGACCGAAAGGCTGTGAGCATTTTCATTTCAAAGTAATCTGGTTTCCTCACCTTTTGTAGTTGGGGAGCACCAAATTCTCTCTGGGACTGAGGGAGGTCAAGTGTTCCCAGGTGAGATCCACTGCTATAAATTCTTCAAGTTCAGCAGTTAAACACCAACACAAATACCCACCTCATCGCACCCCACAACGCTTCTGTTTTTATCCTCTACTAGACTTAGCGAGCTCCTGATTCACCACGTCCCACAGATTCAAAACCTTGGAGTCCTGTAGCACCATTTCTTCCTTTCTTCTAAATCTCCTCCCTCACAAAATCCTCTACTGGGTATGTCACTCTAATCTGGTCACTTCTTTCCATCTGCATTACCACTACTTCAGTTCAATTGATTGGCTTTTACCAAGACTCTGAATACGTTTTGTGCTGATTTTTCTGCCTCTCTTTGCTGTTTTAGTTTATTATTCCCCTCCTATCATTACACTCTTAATGATTCAAGTTTTATGAAACCAGGCACATTTAAGGCAAAACAACCATTTGAAAGCAATTAAAGATAAAGTTTATTGACAGCCAATTTCTAGATAGTGCCAAATTAACTTTTAGATATAGCAAGCCAAGTTATTTTCCTCCTGCAGTAATCGAGGTCACTACTTTGACAGTCTTACTAGCATCTCGAATGTGGGAAGTCACAGACAGAATGCGGATAAGCTTGTGGGATAGCTAAGGTGGAACACCCAATGTAGGGATCTGGGTGGAATCAAGCAAAGATGGTAATAGTGTACTTTAGAACTGAAAGATAGGGGAGACAAATATTTTAATGTGAGTTTTATAAGTATAAACAGTTGTTGTATGAGTTAAGTGCCTCATTGAGAAGGTGCCCTTTACTCTGACAACAGAAGTTGTACAGATAAATACATTTTTAGGAAGTTCCTGAAGCAAACAATAGTTACTTTCAAGTCCATCTCCCTGGGCAAGAATTTCCTGAAATAGTGAAGTCATGTTACGTCATAGGTGAAACGCTGAATGGCCCTATGGGGTTTCAATGCTCAAGTCCAACATTTCTAATTATGGCGGGTGAGACTGACACCACCCAGCCCTGCGCACACTCTCACCGTGGTGTGCGGGTGTTGCCAGGCTTGTTTCTGCCTGTTTCAGCCAGGAGTAAGCTATTGTGCCTTAACCAGGTGCTTTCCTACCTCCTAGTCTTTTTATGGAAGGGAGGGAGGGAGTGGGGAGAGGGAGGGAGGGAGAGAGAGAGACAGAAAATCTTTTTCTTATCTGAATTTCCCTTACGAGTGTGTGTGTGTGTGTGTGTGTGTGTGTGTGTATATATATATATATATATATATATATATATATATATATATATATATATATATATAAATAATAGTTCTGTGTATTCCAAAATGTGAAAAATCAAATTATTTAGATTTGAGTGTTTATCACATATATAGCACCAAAGACATTTGCAAAATATATTTGACATAAAATAAAGATATCAGAGTTCTATAAAAATATAGCAACATAGTTTATGTACCTATAAGCTCAAGGTAAGGAGAATCTGTGATGGAGCTGAAAGTGGAATAAAATGAAATACTAATTTAAATTTTTTCTGTTCATAGGTTGGCAATTTCTATCCTAAAATCTCCCTGTGATAAGAAATAAGTAAACTCTTTATCATGAGTAGCATCAGCTAAAGAATACTACTGCTTTTATTGATTATATTCAAGTAAATGGAATGTCACAATTCCATTTTATACATGCCTTAAATTGAATAATTTTTATGCCAAAAATGGACAATGCTTTTTTTTCCTTCTCTGTATCAAAAGAACCCCTGGATGAGGATTTTGAAAGACAGAGTCCAAATGCATTAAAGAGAGATCAAGCTGTTCCAGCTCTCTATTTTCTCCCCCTTGCCTGACTTGCCTCCTTTTCCTGTTTCCTGAGCATCACGAGGCTGACTTCCACGGCGGACGATTACTCCTGACTATGGCCAAAGGTAAGAGCAGCCATCGCTGGAGATGAACTCTAATTGATACTGACCCCCGGCCTCCTCCCCCATCTAAGCCTGCATTACAAGGACTATGAATTTTTACAAGGAGTTACTGTGATGTGAAAACCTGAAAGGCTGCTTGAGAATGGCTGTTCAAAAAGAGCCCATTGATGTTTATGAGGCACTGAAAATACTTTGTAAGGATAAAAAAGAAATAGTCAGATGAAACCCAGATGAGGATAAAAAAGAACAGGGAGAAATCAGATCAAATATTTTGATAGAAAAACAAAATTACAAACCAAAGGGTGTGGGAATGACAGGGGTAGAAATCCAAACACAGAAATAGGAGACTTAAAATAAATTGATACAATCAGGGAAAAATAAACTAAATTGTTGGGCCAACTAGAAATAAAGTACTAAAATTGGAGCCATGTGTGTGACAAAGGAACGAATGACATATGAAGCATTACAGAAATTTGGCTTACTCCTGAGGATGCTAAACTATTCATAAGATACACTTAGAAGGCTCCTACATCAGCACAGTTAAGATAAAAAATGAGACCGGAGTCTCACATTTACATGGAGTATTTAGTGGCTCCAGAAACGCAGGGACCAGCTCACTACGGCACAATCAGTCATTGGGTCCTGGGTCACTGCAGAGGACGACGAGCGGGAGAATGCTCAGTGATCCCCAGACAGAAGGAAACGAAAGACGGATGGACAATGAAACCGCAATTATATGACATTTCAACATCTCTTCAAAATTATTTGTTGGGCTTGTGAGGCACAGAGGCCTGAAGAAAGGAATGGCAAACAGGGCCGTTGCCTGATACCTGCACCCGGACGTCACACACTGGGACTCTCTTGTCTCTGGCTCCGGCCTCACTGGATAGTCAGGACAACTCCATTGTACTGTTACTTAAGATTAAAAATAGACTCCTGCTCTGAGGTGTCAGTTAAATGAGTTGGGGTGATCTACAAAAAAATATATAATTTGCATAGGATCTTTTCTTCTGAGGACTCAACAGGAAAAATGAAAAGTCAATAATTTTAGTAGTTATGGTGAAAATTTACCCTTTATGATGAAAGGAGCCAATGATGAAGAGGGTTGTAACATATATACGTCACAATTGGAAGAGCTTCATTAATGTTAAAAATCAACGATATTGCAATGATACGGGCCACATGAAGGAGCCTCCCCGCCACTCCTGTATGGACTCCTTTTCCCTAGTTCTTCAGCTCTCAGTTTCACCTCTTTCCTAGCCCATAGTAATTCATGTCCATCATGCAATCACCCAGTGACAGGGGCTCTGGGGCCTGCTTCCCCAGCCCATGCTTTTAAAACTATTAACTGAATTAATTTCTTCTCATCTAGAGGCTATCGGGATACAAGTGATACCCCAGCAAGGCTTCCAGTCCATCCCGACTGAAGAAGTCAACACTGCCTCTCAGGAGGATCTCAAGACCCCTTCCCCTTTTAGATCAGATAGGGTGAGAGCTCTGTGGATCCCCAATAGGTAGGGACAGTGACCACCCTTCAGCAGGAAGTGGATACAGAAGGTGAGACCTCCAGTCCCTCAACTCCCCATCTAGATTGGTGGGGATCATGACTCAGGAGACAAGTGAGGGAGGCAGACAGAATAGGGGGGATGTCTGGACCCCTCCCACAGGACTCACCCTGCTGGAGTAGGCACAACTCTGATACTGCCGTTTGACTAGTAATCCCTGCCCTAGGCTAGGAAGTTCCAGGCAGATACAAGGAAGTTATGGGGCACAAGAAGTTTGGGCCAGTTCCTAACACCTGCCAGTAAGAGTTACAGTGACCTTCATCTCACCTGAGCCTCATTACACCATCATTGTAATATCATACATATGCCTGGAAGTTCATTAATATCATTATAACAGACTGAACTCTGGGAAAGAACATGCGCAGTTAGAAAAGGTGATGTAATAGGCTCCATGTCAATCAAAATTGTCAATCAAAAGGCCCCACCCCTAGATAGGCACAACCCCATACAACTAAAGAAAATAAAAGTACCAAAGTCTCTTTAACTGTGGGTCTTGGGCCATTTACCTGCTTAAGTCGCTCCTACCTCTTTGGAGTGTACTTTCCCTTTCAATAAACAATCTCTTTGTTTCACCTTATTTTCCTTTCAATAAACTGCTTTTTGCTTTCACCTCTACACTTTGGTGTGTGTCTCTTTCAATTCTTTGTTTGAGACACCTAGAACCTGGACACCATGCCAAGAAGGACCCATTCTCGGGTAACAGTAAGAATCCAACATATATTATTTGATAGGAAAATAATTTTAAAAAGTAAGTAGTAATACCTGTTAACAAGTCATTATAATTCTAACCATTGAGTAATTCATACACCTCAAAAACTGAGGTGTGAAAAGAAGTTGTACCCATCCAAAAAACACCATTTAAATAAAATGTCCTTTTGTACTTGGAAGATGTATCATCATGATTGTAAGCTTTACAAAATTCAGTTTTAAAGAATCATTATTCATTCTCTGCAGTCAAGGATCACAATGATCTAGCCTTTATTTCTCCAGGGAAACTTAGGGAGCATGCCTGTGATAGACCATAGAGTAATGAGGTAGAATTAAACATCAGGCTTCTTTGTGATGTCAGAATTTATCTCCGACTTTAAAATGTAAAAATCTTCAAGAAATAAGTCTTAAAACATACAAACTTTCATTGCATGGCCACATATTCCAAAATATATCCTTCCACTAACTATATTATAGAATACGTCTCCCTATTATTACTGTGCTGAGCACTTAGAAAATGGGGAAAACCTCACACAGAGAAATGTCGTTCGATGGCCTCTACTGAATCAATTGGTAGCTCGGGATATTTTGGGAAAGTTAAAGTCATCCCATAAATTAATCATCATATTTTGGCTAAAGGTCATTGAAAGGAAACAGAGAATGGAGATGAGAATAAATCCTGATAATGATGATGAAATGTCTCCCTCAGAGAGAGACCATGGGTGTCAAGTTGTACTTCTTACCTCCTTATCTTGAAGTACTTTATATATTTTAAATCAACATCGATATCATAAAGAGGTTTTCCCTTTTTTTCAATTTGTAAGTGAGAAAAGTAAACTTCAAAGAGGTTAAAAATCCTACTCGAAGCCTAAATGCAAATACGTTCTGCACAACAGCATTGAAGAATTGTGCTAAGTTCAAGGAAGTCAATAGTATTGACTTTGATTTCACAACTTAACATTGGTTTTTTGTTTGTTTTAAAATTAGCCTGTTGGGGGAGCTTAACTTTTTTTTTTTTTTTTTTTTTTTGGAAATTGCACACCTATTATCAACTAAGGTGATGATGGAAAATAACTTCAACAAGGAAGTAAACTAAAGTTCCTGAGTTTACTACCTGGGTTTACTTTGCGCCTTCCCTATGGGTTATCGGGAAGTTCTTATAGCTGCCTCTCCATGACAAAGTGCATTACACTGACCAGGACAAGTTTATTACACTGCATGAGGGAGAGGATCAAGTGTAGCTGAAATAAGAAATGCTCGTATATGGGACAGAATTTCTTGTCTTCTTTCTTTCTCTCTTATTCTCTCTCTACTCCCTGCATTCTTTCTTATTCCGAAGGAGAAATTTGGAATGCTTTTCTCCTTCTTAAATGGATTAGACATTGATTTTTAAAAAAGGATTCATTTTAAGGTCTAGAAAATAATGCCAAATATATATGTATGTATGTATGTGTGTGTGTGTGTATGTGTGTATTTATGTATATGTGTGTATATATATATATATACACACATATATATATGTATACATATATATATAAAACTATTTCTCTGAGAATCCTAACAATTCCATTTTATTGCTTAAATTTATTCTAAATTTGAGTTAGTTTCCTGCACTCTCAGAGTAAAAAGCATACCTAGTCCATATTCTTGTTTCACCCTATTAAAAGTACAGTTGTCTGTGTCTCGTCAGGGAGGTGGCTGCCCTTGAGTGGCGGGTGATGTAATCCTTGATATACATTGCATACATCTGTGGAAGGCTTTGGTATACATTGCATACATCTGTGGAAGGCTTTGGCAGTCCCAGCCATGAATGTCTCTAACATATCAGATCAATATGTGAACCAGTAGTAGGCAATTGCTGGAAAAGTCTCTGTAGTTGGCAAATATTTTAATGATGCATGCGGTAAAATTGGAGCCAGTTGGCCTTTCATCTACCCTCAATACCCCAAAGTTCTAATGATAGATAAGCCCTTTATTTTTCTTGAGCTAAATCACAGAATATAAGAAGATATCTGCTAAATAAGGGGTTCATTTTACATAGATGCTGAAAGGAAAAAGACATAAAGCCAATTTGGGCCATAACCACATTTTCAACATTGCTTAAAATGGACCAGAGCACGTGGATGTTACAACAGTGAGCAGAACTGCATACACTCCAGGCCGACTGTAAGATCTTGAACTTTTACCAAAAGTGCAGAAGATTAATTTACTAACTTCACAGCTTGCACAGCTGTTACTCAAGAATAATTGGGATTCTAAAAAAAAGCAAAAGAATCAAGTACTGGCTGTTTGGAATATGTATATGAAGCCAAAATGAAAGGTTTCTTACTGTGATGCAGGCATCAATGGGACGATTTGTGAGGAATCACAATAGTCTATTGTGTGTCTGTCTGTCTACTGCAGGTAAGCCCTCTTACCTTTAGAGGTAACCACTTACTCTGACAGGATATTTAATCAACAGAGGAACAAAGAAAATATTCTAATTTTATTTAAAGAATATTTAAGTTTTATTATTTAGAAATTATTCTGTGTGCTTTTAAGCATAAAAGGAACTGCTGAAATAGTGATATTTCTCTGATCACAACAGAGTATACTCACTGCATTTTCAGTGAAACCGGTGACCGATTATGGGCATGCATGTGCTATCACTTCACCCTTCTATTTATAGTACCCGAGAGATAGAAGACCCAGGCATCTGGTGTACCCGCAACGACAAGCACAAAAAATCCATCTGCATCATTTCCTTTCAGCCCACAAGTTGAAAAACATGAGTGAAGTAGCTTACTACAACAAAAATGGCACAAAATATTTCTGACTGTATGTCATACTTGAAAGAGTTCACCATCTATTCACATATATACATGTTATTGTTATAATCACTTTCTTAGACATACACGCAAGGGCAACAACAGAAAGCACAGTCAATATCAACGTGAAAAGAAAAATCCAATCCTCACATGTCCCCAACCCTGGGTTTAAGTCCCAGCACAGTCTTTTTCAGTCTGTGTTAAATTAATTAAACATGGAGGCCATTAGACTGAGGTGGTTCTAATGCCTTGGCAACCTACATAAGCAAACCAAAACCTAAGTCTGTAATCCCTCAAGGTTAAGAAATTGAAACCTAACGACAACCAACCAGAGTCAACTAGGCGTTCCCAAATAAGGCAACTTCTTAAGCTATAGCCAAACAAATCATTTTCTTGCTTTGATTCTGCTTCTCCATAAAAGTCCTGCCTTTAGCTCCTGTTGGTGGAATGTTTCTAACCAATTCCAGTTGGGTACTGCCCCATGCAAATCCAGTTTTGCTCAAATAAACTCTTAAAATGTTTAATATGCCTCAGTTTATCTTTTACACTAATTATATGACCTTAGTCACCTTGCCTCAATTGTTTATCTTAAAAACTGAAATAAAACTAGAAACTAGTAATCTGTTTATTGAAACATGTAAATCTGGCTTTTACTGAGAGCTCAGAAAATGTTAGGTATTATCATTAGTAATATTAATTTCTTGACCTTGAGGTTGGTATGCCTATTTTTTTGAAACCTAAGTTTTCTCATTCTAGTTTTGACAAAATACATGTTCTGTAAGCAAGGCTCCTGGGGAACATTAGCCTCAAAAAATAAAATGGTGACAACAAAAGCTATAACAAAGGTCAATTTTGATCACCAAATGCTGAATAAAGAATTGACCAAATGTTTGGCAGTGTGATGGGACCTTTCTAGAGCATTAGTTTCCAAATATTCACTACAAAATTTAGTTGGACAACTACTTAAAAAGATAGGTTCCAGCCACTCCCCTAGGAAGTCTATCGGTTATGTTTCAGAGAAGTAATCAAATCTGTATTTTAAAAGCCCACAGATGATTCTTATATTGAGGGAGTAGCCCGAAAAAAATATTGTTTGATAACAATATGTTACATAGCTGAATTTTTTTTGGAAAAACAAACAAACCATCAACAGCAACAACATGATTTTTCAGAAATGCACAGTATTTAAATTAATGTCTACATTAAAAATAAATTTAAGATTCTATTCGATGCTTTAGGTCTTATCAGACCCCTTTGCTTTCGTGACTGGCAAATATATTACCCTCTAAATACCAAAAGACCTATTGTCATCTGTGAACACAAATGTAATCACTAAATAATTCTTCGACTTTTCCACACATTTAGTCCTCACAACCTCCCCCAAAAACTACTGTTATTTTTACTTAGATTTGAGGCAAAGCCTGTTAACACAAATTCTACCTTTGACTCAGTTTTTAAACCTCGTAAATAAAGTTATTTTTCTGTGAAAAGAAAACAGACTTAAACATAAAATGTATAGCTCCCACAGAAAAGATATTTAAGAGTAGGTGCCCTTCTTTGAAAGAAAAATAAGGTTAATGTCAAAGTAGTCTATAATTGTTGGTAGGAAGCTGTTGACTTATTCTAAATTAATATCACTTTTTCTATCTGTATCATTACAAAATAATCAGAATAAATTCTTGATATTCATAATATTATTTCAAGATGTATAACAAAAATTAAATATGTATTTTTCTGGGACTCTGAAAATTTTTATAAAAATATACCAGGGCTGTCCAGGAAGTATCCAGCCACGTCATATGGAAAATAGGGCATTTATGGCTGGATTTTTTGTCCAGAGAGCCCTCATATGAAGGCACTTGAACTACCAGATGCCAAAACGTGTTGCATAACTGTAGCAATTAAAACTGTGTGGTGGAGACACTATGGAACAGAATGAAGAGTCAAAAATAATATGATAAAATTGGCATTGCACATAAGTAGGGAAGAGATAATGTGGTCAACAAATGGGCAACAATTATGCAGCCATCTGTAGTGGAAAACAATCTCTATCAACACCATTTCTTTCTCCAAAACAAATTTTGGTCAAATCAAAGTTTTTAAACGATAAAATATAAATTACTAAAGTTCTAAGAGAGAGGATTCAATCTCCTGTTGCTTCTGTTTGGAGAACCCTGACTCGTACATGAGGAGAGGGGAATAATGTGGCTGGAGAACAGAGAACAGATAGGGTGCAATACTTACTTTAAAAAATACAGACTTTAATTTATTTTTAATTTTTATAAACCATGGGAATCAACTGTCCAAATATAAACAAATGAGAAAACAACTGAGTCTTCATATGAGGTTAGATCCCTGAGATTTAAAATTACCTTTCTAAATTATCTAATTTGATTCCCACAATAATTCTTTTAGGTTTACAGAGTTAATATGATTATTCACATTTGACCTAATTAAAAATGGAGGCAGAAACCCAAGTCTCACAGGGAGAGAGTAGTTGAACCAGGACGCGTCTGACTCCCAGTGCAGGGTTAGTTACATTACAACAGTCTCCTTAATGAGCCCTGGGACAGGGAATAAAAGGGGAAAATATCTGCTTTAATTTTAGAGGTCTAGGTGAACCAAGAGCATGGCAGAGAGTTGTGAAGGTGAAATCAGAGGCATTTAATCAGGAGCTCAGTGATTGACTCTTAACTCTTGCTTAAAAGGATAAAAGCACGGGAATATCTCAGCTAAATTTTTAAGTAGTTCATCAACACATCAAGGACAGCAGTGGAATCTTTGCCTATCAGGAGACTTTATTTTATCCAGGAACTTTGGAGCATATAGGAAAGGAGCTTGAAATTGCAAGATTAAGGTATTGTTTGCTGGAATGTCAAGGTCAAATCCTTGGATGTACATACTCATACAAAAAGCGAAGTCCTCATAGTGGACACTAGTTTCTAGTCTGTGGTATTTCAAATACATACATTGATGTAGAAATCAAAGTGGACTCATGGTGCTTTTGCAGGAGCTAGGTCAAGAAATAGAACAGATTTTGCAATGTTTTAACACACTTGAAGATGTTGGAGGTCTAAGGAAAATTAAACATAATAATTTAGAAATAACATTGACCATAATTGCTTCTTTTTTTCCAATGTATATATGACCATTCAAATCCAAGGTGAAATAAATATTCCACTAACTTCTGCTTACCCCAAAGAGTATTGGAGAAAAAATAAGGACCAGTGGGAAATTTTAAGTCCCCTGCCTTTTATTCTACTAAACTAAAAAGTGGGCTGGCCTTGGACAGAGAAGGTTTATCATGAAGTTAAAGAAATTTGGGCATCAGAGGGTCTCACTTGAATGGTCCTGAAGAAGAGACATGCTGAGTGTACATATATATATATTCATGTGTTTGGAAAATTTGCAAGAGTAGTGTTTCTTACAATTATTTTTTTAAAGGACCCTTCGAATAATATATGCTTTAAGCTCCATAAAACCTGCATTCATCTCTCAAGTTGGAAAATGTGATCCATGGTTTTTTATGCCTCCCTCATAAACTGAGATGTGCAAAGCAAGGCCCCAGGCCATGGATGGAGCAAAGCTAAGCTGATAAACTTAAGGAGATCTGAGAATTGTGTTTCCTGAGAAGCCAAATGTGGATTATCTGGCAGGATAGAAGATGTAAAGTATTTAGAGGGAGAGGAAAGCAAGTCGAATGGTAGCGTGTAATTCCTCAAACACCATAAATCTTGAGTGAAGTCTGTAAGATGTACAGATGCCTTAAGTAGCGTGTTACTGCAGTGGGAATTCACAGAAAGAGGGTTGATTCCTGATTTTATGCTAAGAGAGAAGAGGACAGCTAACTGGTCATCAGATTGAAGACAAAGTGTTCCTTGATAGTCAAACATCCTTGACAGAAATCATCTGAAGAACTTTCTATACAGAATGTGTGCTATGAGACAGGGTATTTAAAAATAAAATGTGGCTAGCTGAACTGTGAGCCACATGGGTACACAGAGTTCATGGAAGCAAAATGGAGTTGTGCTAGCTGTTTCTAATGCTCTTTATCCTAGTGATTCAGGATGAGTTCACTCCCAAATGGTGGGGGATTCAAATGTGGACAAGGAAGAAGAGTGGAGAAGGCTTCCTCTGATGGCTTTTATGAAAGTCCAGACAACAGCTGCTTCGAAGGCATGTTCTAAAGAAGATGAGATGTGTAGGTAGATGTGGTCACAAGTAAAAAAACCAAGATTGGGAAATTTGAAAGGAAATTGCAGGAGAAAGTGCATAAAAATAGGCAGATGCTTCTTTGGAAATACATAGTCAGAACCTCTGGAAGTTAAGAGAAGGAGAATGTCAACATGTATCTCTTAGGTGCCAGCTACCATTTCAACCCCTCATTGAGTGCTCATGGGTTTTCTCACTTTTCCTCAGAACACCACCGTGTGATGGGTATTAATGTGTCTGTTTTACAGATAAGAAAGTGACACGGATCATTGGGTTTACCTAGGTGACAGTCATGCCACCATTAAGTGGGGAAGACAATATCCAAGGCAGAACCAATGACCACAGATCCCATGTCCTTCCTCCCCGCCACACTGACCTTAATGGGACGTGACACAAGCCAATCCCGGGCTAGGTAAAGTTGATGGTACCACAGACTAACTGAGGTGTTAGCTATGGAAAAGGTGGAGATGGATCTGAAAAATCACAGTTGAAACCACTTTCTTCCTTGGAGCCTGGCTGGTTGGCTCAGTTATGCTGCCCAGGTGATAGGATGGCTCAGAACTTCCCTTTCAAGTTGCACATAGTTTCCCAGTTCTCCCAGAAGCCTCTCCTGATGGTGCTAGGACCATCAGGAGGTCTTAGGAAGGAATTAAAAGCTCAGGTTAGATACCCTATTCCAGAAGCAAAGGCCTTCAGGACTTTAGGGGAAAAAAAAATGAATAGGATTTGGCTGATAGTAGAGTAATATGAATGGAAATAGAAATATGGGTGGTTTTCACTATTATTTTTTTTCCATGTGTCTTTGACTGATATGGCTACTTTCTCTTTCACTGACACCAACTCAAGTCCGAAATAATTAACCACATTTAACAGCAAATTATTATGAGTCACATTTATGGGAACACCTAGTATGTACAAGACATTGAAAAAGTAAGAGGAACGAGATGCCGTCCTCACCTGTGAGAAAGTTATATCATAATTCTTTGTCGACAATTACATTTCAAAATAAAACTGGAGGCAAAAATAGGTATGATTAAAAGCAATAACGCTTGAGTTTGAAAAGAGATACATTAAGTGAAACATTATTTGTATTCTTCTTAAACTCAATAATTTCTTTTTCAAAAAAGCGTGAACTCTTCCATCTTCGAAAATGTTTATCTTCCTAATAAGAGGAAAATTTATGAACATTATCTATTTCAGAGACAAGAAGTATATCTGCTAATGATCAGGGCCTATGTAACATGTTTAATTCCGGCAAGCCAAGGGAATTTTTTCCACCGTGTTCTGAGCTACTTTTATATAAGGATCACTATTTGAGCTAATTATTTAAGTAGTTTTTTGCATGCCTACTATGTCAGGCATTGTGTTGGGCATAACGTTGAATAGACAACAGGGATAATAGCAAACACTGCTACTGACGACTTTCTCCTCTCGGCCCTCACCAGTCAAGTAGCTGCCTCTAGCAGTTCACTGTAAAAACACGAACTACTCTGCTTGGTGCTGCTGGTGGCTGCCCCCCGTCTGCCTACCGACCAGCAGGCTGGCAGGGCCAGGACTTAGGCCCTCCTTTCCCAGCTGCCACCCTTGGAAAATGCTGGATGAACTGCAGGAAATAAACACTCCGGTTTGCTCTCCCAGCAGCTGGTTCTGACCTGTATTCTACCCTGCACCCTCTACAGGGCAGTAGGTAACTGTTATCAGTTCCCCTTGTTTACCTATCTCACGGTCCCAATCCCCTCCTGGTGCTACGGGGGACCACCTCAAACTCGTATCCTTCTCTCAGAGCCTGTTTCTGGGGTAACACACCCTGAAATAAATACATGACCCCAATCCCTATTTTCAAGGGGTTCACAGTTAGTGAAGGGGGATGCAATTATAAGGGGGGGCAGACAAAACATTTGGGGGTCAATTCAGAGGCAACCTCTAGGTAAAGTTGATGGTACCATCGACTAGCTAAGGTGTTAGCTACAGAAAAGGTGGAGAGTAGATGGATTTGAGAAATCTCAGTTGAAATCAAGAGGAATTGGTCATGGATTAGAACAGAACTCTGCTATTTTGAGCAAGATAAGACAGATTTGAATGGAAAAACATTGCCTGAATTTGGATTGATTGATAATATTATATTGGAGTGGAACTATTTGTGTTAGAATGGAATAGAGCCACAGATTTGTTGTGTTTATTCATTGTCTAGAATAGTTGGAACATTTAGTATGACCCTCCCCATCACACACACACAAAATTTGAAAAAGGAAATATTGCATTTTACTTATCCAAACTTTAATAAAAATATTTATTATATAAACACCAAATACTATGTCTGTCACACAGTAAGGCTATGTATGTGTACACACACACACACACACACACACACACACACTCACACTCACACACGAGGGCTGTCCAGAAAGTACCCAGCCATGTAATATGAAAACGAGGCATTTATGGCTGCTTTTTTCCAGACAGCATCCATATATACATATACACATACACACAGTAGAGTCTCAGTTCACCAGAACTCAAGCAACCAGCACAAAAAAGTATTTAATTTTTGCCGATTGCTTCAGAGTTTTGCCAGTTACTTGAGCGTGCTGATACGTTTATCCAGCAACTACCAATCCCCATGGGGGCCAATTAACTGAGAGTCCACTGTAAGAGTGTATATATATATATTTTATTTCGAAATAATTTAATACTCACAAGAATGAAGTGATATTCTCCTATGTCTTTCACCTAGATTTCCCCAAATACAAAGCTGACGTGATCAAAACCAGGAAACAGAAAATAACAAAATCTACTAACCGAAGTACACATCTTGCTTGCGTATCACCAGATTATATGTACACTCGTCATAAAGTTTTAGTAAATGCTGGCCTAAGATGTCATGCAAAGGCTTTCCTTCTCAGTTATTCTTTTCCTCTTGGTTTCCAGAAACAGTAAGCATGGCTTAGTACAGTCTAAGGCAGCTATGGACCCCAGAGAGAACTGCTGAGGCATCCTCTACAGGACAGTAGGTGACGGTGGTGAGGGGACGGCCCCTGGGCGGGGAGGGCGTGAAGTGAGATATGCCAATGGGACATTTGCTCACTGGGTAACTAAGAAAGGCTCTTTCACCCAATATTTTCAGAGGAGCAACTTTCAATTTGGACTGCCCCAGCTCTTTCAGAGTTCATAATCTTGTCTAGACTGTACATGCAAGGCAGTCAAGATGGTTAAATTATTAAACTTTAATATATGATCAACAAACTACACGGAGCCACTCAGATATTTCTTAATGGTATGATTTAGAAAAAAAAATGTCATCTAAGTTTTTATAACATGGAAAATAACAGATTTTTCCAACCGCAAGACTTGACCTTGCCTATGTGTCAGGAAGTGCGTTTCTGAGTGATGTTGTTTATTTATGTAATTTCTTTGAGGTTGTACAGCTTTATGATGACATTAATTCGGTGGATTTACACATAGACATGGCATTAGTTCATATAAAGTTGCAGTTTTCATCTCAAAGGAACCTCTGCCTAATGTTTGAATGGAAATACAGGAATTCCCTGGAGTCTGGACCCTGAAGTCTACATTCTTTGCTTCCAGACCTAAATTAATCTCTTTCCTTTTTATATGGCATACTTCTTTCTTTTTCTCCAGTATTTTTGGATAATTAGATTCCTCTAAAGTAGCGATGGGATCAGAGGGTCTTAAACTTCTAATAAGTAAAAGCAAACCACATGGTCCATGTCAGCCCTTCTCAAAGACAGGACTTCATTTAATTTCCTTGAAATGGGGGAAGATGAGTACTCTATTTTTCTCTAAGTTGATGATTTTTTACAAGTTGATGATTTTTTACATAGTCATCTTTTTTGTCATTAAAGTAATGGCAGTGATTTTTAGACTCTGAATGTCGACATTATGTGTTCCTTTAATTATTATTTTGTTCCACAGAGTTTTTGGCATCTGTTTGTGTCTCAGTGTATGTCCTGTTCTAATTGAAATTTCATGAAAGAAACAAAGTTTTATTTGTTTAGGAAGACATGGGAACCTTATGCCATTCATTAGCCCTGAGATTTTCTTAAGTGGGAGTGATAGGAGTTTCTTTAGCCAGCATCTGCCTGTATTGGGGGACAATTGATTCCTGTTGAATAGGACATTGGGCGTAAATACACAGTGTTCCTTGGAAGGTTCTATCACAGACCCTGGACCTCAGTTTAACCAGGTCATTTTAGCTACTCACAGACTGAGCTAATAAAGCAAAGTTCCAGCCAAACATATCATGTTGATACCCATTCAAATTGAATCCTCAGCTCTTAGAGGTGACTATACTTCCAAGATCATCAACTTTATATAATTTTCAGCATAAAAGTCAATGTCATTATCTGTTTCAATACACTTCACATAATAACAAGCAAGGAAGAGAGAACTGACTTGACCCAAGACATACTGTCCAGGCTGCCTACTGCTTAAGTGGTAGTTAAGAAAGAGTAAGTTTGGGGGGTGGGGTGGGAGGGAGAAAAATAAATGAAAGAAAAGGCTTATATTTTCAGGTAGAGATTGAGAAGTGGATCTTAAGGTCCCTTATTTTTTTTTCAACAAAACTTGTAAAAAGTTTGATTAAGATAAATACAAAATTCCCCATACCTCCAAGCATTTCTAGAGACTCTCTATGAAATAACTTGGAAATGTCATTAATTCTGACACTTAATTGCATTTCAATTTATTTCACACTTTCGAGTCTTGAAGGATTTATCGTTTAAGTCTCTTATCTAAGGGAAGAATGCCTAATTTGTTTCAATTGTCTGTTGTTTCAATTAGCCTCTGGTGATCATTTCATATTTAAAGGGTTCATTTTGGGAAGATTTGTTTCTGCCTCTTAAACAGAAGGGGAGAAAAGCAGGAGTTTCAGAGATTCCCTACAGCTGCCTCATCCTCCTGGGGACCACATTGAAAAGATCTGTCTTTGGTGGAGAGGATACCTTGATGAAAATGTATTTTTTATTCACTATCTTATTATAGAATTATTCAGTAAGGGACTGAAGCGAAAGTCTGCAACCCACTCCAACCCCTCCTGGTTGCTGTCTTTGCCTTTTATTCATGGAAATTGTAGGGGACTTAATGGGCTCTGGAACTATGATCATGAGTGGGGGAAATTATTGTGCTTGTGTCCTTGTTGATTCCAAGAACATTTTATTATTTTTCTCTGTACCACTGATGCAGAGTTTTCTATTTTTTTTTATTCTGAGTCTAATTGAGATTTTTCTTTTAATTATAAGACATTTGAATATATCCATACTTCTTCTAGAAGTAATGGATGATTGAAGTGGATGCAAGGTCTCTGTCTTCTAAGGCTGATTGTACTTCTGGGGAATTGAGTAAAGCAAAAAAGAGAGATGAGCAAACAAGAGCTGTGGTTGTGTTCAACTGAAGAACATGAATTTTGGAATAGGATCAGAATCGTGGCTCAGCCACTTATTTGTAATGTGACATTGAAAAATATAGTTAAAATTTTCTTACTTCAGTTTCTTTATTTCAAAAATAATGAGGATCATATCTTCTTTGGGGGTGGGGCTTTATGGTGAAACTCTTAAAACCTAATAAATCAAATGTGCTGAGCACACACTGAACATCACACAAAGTAGGCAGTCAAAAATGGTCGTGTTCATTTTCTTTTTCATTTTTAGTGACTCCCTTGTGGTCTTAAATATCTTCTGGGTTAAAGTACTTCTCTAGGATTGGCTTTTATTTACTTAGCCCCGGGGGAAAGCAAAATTGTTCAGATTTACACAAATGACGTGTTATAGACTGATTGCAGATATATTTCCAATGCTTCACTCCACCCTGGATACACACCCTGTTTAACATAATTTTGTAGCTCTTTTTATCAACAGATGGTTCATTTTGCCTAGCCTTGACTTTGGGCTGGCCTCGTGACTTAACCTGGCCAATGGCATGCAGTTGTATGCCATTCCCAAGTCTAGGCTCCAGGAAATCTACATGGTTTTGGTTTCCCTGTTGTATTCCTGCCACGTTATGAATACAAGACACAACTAGCCTAATGGAGAATATAAGGCAGGTGGTCAAGTCAAGCCCGTCATGCTAGCATGGCAGCAGCCAATTATCAGGCGTATAGAGCACTTACAGCAGAGGCGAGAACTGCACAGCCACACCCAGCCCAGGTTAGCAGGGAGGCTGAGATGACTCATGGCTGATGGAAGATGTGTGACTGAGTTCACACAGAACAAACAGAAGTGCCCAATAGACTCATAGATACCTGAGCTACATAAATATTATTATTTCAAGCCATTAAGTTGTGTTTTACTTCATTATACAACAATAGATATGGATACCTAAGGATGGAAGTATTATTTTTGCCTGTCTTCTTCTATTTTCTACCAATTTGGTTAGGAATTTGGAAGACAACTATAATTACTAACTAAAGTAACCACGGAGCACATCAAAATGCTTTAAATTCAAACTCATCAGTAAGAGATGGGCTTGGGATAATGAGTTATTCTGCCATTAACCAACACTCCCAAAAGAGAACTGCAAACACCTCTAGGCAGTGCATGTGTTATTGTCAAAATGTTTCATGTCAAATGCATAGATTGTCCTATTGCATTTATTCATGCATGCATGCATTCATTCATAAAATATGCATAAGACACCTCTGTTTTTGGTACTGTAAATTTTTCTGACTACATTCCTCCTAGTGAAGAAACTATAAATCTTCTATGAAAGGTGAGCTACTTTATTTGCAGAAAGCTTGGGCTACTTTATTTGCAAAGTGAGGTTAATATAAAGACCCACTTTGCACCATTTTTGAGGACTAAAAACAATGTATTTATGGTTCATATGTTAATTTCATTTTTTCAAATATGGATAAACTTTCTTTATTATTTCTCAGGAACTGTTTAAACCTTTAATTTATTATATAAAGTTGCTTAGACTTCTGTTTTCTATTCTAATCCATTTTTCAATATGGCAAAAAGAGGTCATTCTGAAATACAAATTGGATCCTTTGTATTACTGATCACAAACTTCAATGAGTCTCATTGATGCCCACCATGATGGTTCCCAAACCAGTTGCCCTTTAGATATATCTGGGCACTTTGAAAATATAGATTTCCTGACCCACCACCTTCATCTATTGATTTCACATCCCTAGGCAACAGCTTGCGTTTTTACACTCTTATTGTTCTTTCAGGTTGAGCTGCTTCTCTGCATTCAAGACAAATTAATTTATTGTTCTGTGTTAAGTAACAATAAATTGCTGATAGTTCTAACCCTCTTTCTATAGATTGTCTTTTCTGAGCTAAAGAAAGTTTAAATGTGTCTCCTAAAGCTTAATGAATGCTTTTATGTGTGTCAAAAGAGACTTCCTTCTCCCCTCTTACCTCAATTCTTTTAAAATATATAACAACCACAAAGCTTTCTTTGCCTTGAAAACAACTTCAAGATTTTGAGATTAAACTCAAAGTGTTTAAAAACAATAACACATACCCAATGAGCACATCGAGAAGTCAGTAAGTTACATCACCCAATAATTAACCATAAAAGAAAACGAAATTCAAGAAAGTTGAGTTGCTGAAAGTCACATTAGAAATGGAAAATTCAGGACGATTGTAAGTCCTTGCTGCCTCCTGCTCCTGAGTCTGCCTGACAGCAGACATTCACCCGTGAGCCAGTTTTGACAATAGGAGGTACCAAGGAAAAACAAAATGGAACAAAAACACAGTAGTAAATGAAAGTATCAGTGTTTTGTGCTGTTTTTTTTTTTTTTTCAAAATTTCTAGGACATAGGCATATTATCCAAGCATTTCTTAGTAGTTATCTAATATTGCTGTTCCTCAATTTTTCAAATAGATAAATAGGAAAATAGTAGTTATCTCATAGGGCTACTAGGAGGGTTCAATGTCTTATTATGTATTAATATTTAAAATAGTGCCTGGATGTAGTAAGTGCAATTCAAGAATTAGCTATCATGATTGGCATTACTTTTTTCTGTGTTTTTTTTTTTCCATTTTCTCTGGGATTTTTCTGCATATCAGTCAGGTTACAACCAGAGAGGCAGACTGAGTAGGATACATGTGTATACATATTCTAGAGCTTGCTTTCCTCCACCTCTTTCCATCTATTCCCTCTTCTTGACTACCTGCCCTGCAGACTTCAAGCACCAGCATTGCACAAGCAGACAGAAACCTCACAATGACAGCTTAATCAGTTCCCACATTTACATGAGGCCGGATCTCTGTAGCAAATCCCTTTATATAAATTCATAATTCACTCTCCAAAAGTTTCACCTGGAGATACAATCAGAAAACAATATATATATTTGCATGTGAAGATGCTTATCATAATATCATTTAAAAATATAAAAAAATGGACTAATATTTATTTCAAAATGTTATTTTGAAACACAAGTGAAAATGCATATATTATACCTACAAGGAAAATCTATACAGTATACTAAATTCTTATGTTAGAAAGTTGATTAAATATTATTTTCAGTGTTAAGTGATTAATTCATCATATATGGGCTTGTAAATAATTTTAATTATGTAGCTAATGACTTTATATATGTTATAAAATTTCAAAAATAAGCATTGTTTTTATTCTAAACACAAATAAAACATGCATTTGATGCCAGATAAATTAAAATGCTAACAATATAATGAGAAATAAAAGATTAGTATTTTACTACATAAAGAGCTCTTATAAAATGATAAAAACATAATATAGTATTTCCTACTGAGTCTGCATATACTTAGTGTTAAAAAATTATTACTATTATTGTTTTCAGAAGGACATATAATAATAATAATAATAAATTAGCAAAAGATAAAATCAATGGACCTATGCATTCTTGGTGAGTTTGAAGTACCAGCAGAATTAACATGGACTTCTGAGAGTATAAACATTTTAAATATTTACATACTTTGATCTAGTGGTCTGGTTCTGATAAATGATTCTCTGAACAGAATAAAACTGTGGGTAATTATCAAAAAGGTTGAGAGTGTGCATGTATAGAAAATACTCATCATAATCTTATTCAGAATAGCCAGAAAACAGATAAAACGTAAAAAGCTAAACTTACTAAAGTAGTCGCATAAATGATAGATTATACATAAAATGAACTATCATGCAACCATTATAAAATAGCTACATATACATGCTTATTCAATAGCACTATATTTGTTATAAAATGGGATAAAATGATTCCAACTACAGAAAAACTGGAAAACAAAGTTAAGAAAAATAATCTTTAAGAGGGGTCATTTTAGGCTTGTTCTTGACACTTCATTATGGTTTCAAATATCAATAATATGCAAGAATTAGTTTTCATAGTAACTGGGGATGAGATGGTAGGGCATTTGAGGCAGTCAAAATACCACATGTGAAGGGTAGGAAGCCCTGATATTTGCAGGACTTGGAAGTTCAATAAAGTAAGTGAAGCATTCAATCATTCCAACCATGAAGTAGATAGGTAGGTAGACAGGATCCTTATCAGAAAAGACCATGTGACTTATGTTAAGTTTAGATTTCATCTTTGCTTTGGGAGCAAAAGAATACATTTTATCAGAAAGAAATAATGAGCTAATACAATAACATTTATAATAGTAACAATAGCATTAACCAGCCAACAGTTAGGAGTTACTCTGGGCCAGACCCTGTCCTGAGTACTTCACATGTATCACTTCATTTACACTTTGCAACTTCTGCTTTGACACAGATGTACTACTTCAAAATGCTATTTAAAATAGATGCCAAAGAAAATATTTTCCTTAAAGTGAGTCCACATTCCAGAGAGATAAAAAATAGTACAGTGGCGCTAGGAGAAAAAAGAAAAAAAAAGGGACAATATGAAATCTGAGCAAATAAGAATCACTGAAGTATCAAAGAAAAAACCAACTTAAAGTTAGATAGAGATGTTATTAGAAAGGATTATTGCCACAGACGAAGGGCGAAGACGGTGACAAGGAGAATACTCTGACCTTGAGAACCGCAGAGGCCAGGCAGAAAGGAGTTCTCTTTTACAGGGAGGAATAAACAAGGCGAGGAAGAAGCTGGGTTGGGGAGACAGGTGCCAGAGCGTGCTTGTCACAGAGGTCAGCCAGCTCTGCGGAGAGGCCCTTCCGGAGCGCTGCGTGCTAACGCCGTGACGGGGAAGGCTGCCAAACGCCCCACCAGGGCACGCAGACACCGTGTGACGGGCACGTGCTGCGCGATAGTCTGACACGTGAGAAGTAGTCTCCTGCCCGCATCCTAACCTCCTCTCCACACTCACCCCCCATACCTGGTTGGCATCTCCGATCCCTCTCCTGGACTATTACAAAACCCTGTTGTTTAGTCCCTGTATCACTGGTCTGTCCCATACCTGGTCCTCAGTTCTTACAAGGGAAATGTGATTGTGTCACTTCTATGCTCAACTGCTCTGGGCACTCCACTGCTTAGGGCCGGACCTGTCTGCAGCCTGATCCAATGCTTGGCCTAGGCATATATTCTTAAATTAATAAATGGAATATGCCATCCAAACAAGTCTTCTTCCTTGTTTAATCCTATTAGCTTTTATTTAGTTTTTGGAGACCTTTAAACTGTGTTTCCTGTGTCTACCTGTATCTCCATCTTTATCAGGGCAAGACCACATGCCATCTCTTTGGTGAAACCTATATTGTTCTCTCCAAAAGACATGAATTTTTCCTTCTACTAAACTCCAATTTTATATGTCCATCACATCTTCTAGGGGGTAAAGCCTACATCTTTTCATTTCTGAGTTCCCATTAGTGTGTAGTACCCAGCAAATAAATATTTGATGAATAAATGAATAAATAAATAAATGAATGTGTTCTTTCAGGATTTTTATTTCCATTTTCCCACGATGTTCCCCTCTGTGTCTGTGTCTGTCTATGTTGTTCACCCTCTCTTTCATACTTGATTTTCTACTCTTGTGTTTTCATAGATTCTCTTTCATGTTATCAACCTTGCTTCATAGTTTTATGGAGTCCTAATGAGGAAAGCACAGATACGTTTAGCTGTGTACATTGGTGTTGCTGTAGCTTTCGTATTCTGTTGAGTTCTTATATGGATACCTTCAAGTAATTAGTCAAAGTAACAAACAATAGGCATGGCGAAGGAACTAGTATTGTAAAGTAGAGAGATGGTTGTCTTAAGTCTAATATATTGAAATATTTCTTCTGCAGTAAAAGTGTATAGTAATGCAACAGTAGCAATTTTATGAGGTTTTATCCTATAAGGGGCATAACACATATAATCTGCATTACATTTCTTTATATCTCACTAGAGATATAGACACAATGACCTCTCAAGTGTTTCAATGTATCTGAACTAGATTCAACCTGGAGAGCCAGCCCTTGGAAATATATTTATATTTTTTAAAAAAGTATGAGTAATGAACAGAACATGTAACTAAATAGATCTGTAAGTTGAAAACAGCACAGAAGGAGAAGTCTCATCATAAAACAATGTCTCCTGAAAAAGCATTTCTAAAATAGAAGTGCAGATGCAGATGGGCATGGATAGCCCTGTCTGCACTCAGTTTTGATTTGACACTTTTATGAGTGACTCTCACCAGCTTCTACTTCTGTTGTCATAGTCTGACAACCAAGGCTTTAAAAATTCAGGGTCCTCTGTAAAAGAAATTGTTTAAAAATTTTTTTGAGGGCGTGGCATAAAGCTTTGGCTATACCAAAAGTTTTGCGAAGAATGAAATAAACGGATGAACTTTGTATTTCCTAGAAAAACAATACGTGTAGAGGAAGCTCTGGCTTATAGACCAGGGGCTTTAGGAAGCTTAGCTCTCCTGCTAGTTACGCAATTTCAGATACATACTAAATTTTCCTATTCTTGAAATTCTTCATTTCTAGAAGGAAGGTTTTAGACAAAGTTGTTCTTTACAGTCCTTTTATCTCTTGCTTATTTGTGGCTTTGATATTCAGGATATTATTCAAAAAGTAGCCCTTCCTCAATACAGAATATTTGAAGAAATTATTTCATGAAATAAGAGACTATTTTCTCACGTAAATAGAGGCTGTATTTGTCAGAAAAGTATAGGATGCCATTACCTGCTGACATGGATATGAGTTGTAATAATGAGGACCCAGTGACAGAAAAGAGCCCCAATAATAACCATGACCAAGTGAATCTATCCCTGCAGAGGGGCTTGGTACACACAGAAACGTCGTTAGTTGAGCTCTAGCTGTATTTCTTGGGGATTAGATCAGCAAAGGAAATTTTGGTGTCAGGATCATTTAAAGCTTTGATGCCTTGTCTTTTTGCTTAGCCTGGAATTTTTGCTAAGGTGTATCAAGTGCATGTGAAACTGCTACAATCCATTTGAGATTCCGAGGGATGTGGTCATCCAGGGGTGAACATGTGTTTTTGGAACTTTTTCTTTAAAGCTTGATTACCGTTTGCAGCGATTTAAGAGGTTAGCGATTAGGTAAAGTTACCACATTTCCAGAAACATGTTCTTCCCTTTGTGAGTCTTGGAGAAGGAAAGATACTCAGGCTTCGTAGTCATTTGCTGCAATGGAGTAGATCCTGGAAGTTGCTGCCTTCTCAGAAGTATTCCACTCAGAGTAGTCAACATGAGCAGATGCCATTCATTTATATGTTAATAACTCAGCAAATATTTACTGAGCTCCTTTAGCTTCACACTGGGACTAGAGTAGTCAACAAAACAGACAGTTTCCCATCCTTATGGACTGACATTGCAGTAAGGAAAAAGACACAGCAGACAAATAAACAAACAAAAGTATCCAGTTGGCTAGGTGGTTGTCTGAGTCAGGGTTCTCCATAGGAATCGTGCAGACTGTAAATCTCAAATTTCGCCGGGCCAGCAGGCTGCAGACCTGGAGAAGAGTTGAAATCTCAGGCCGAAGGCTGCATCCTGATAGAACGCCCTTGCCCTCAAAGGAAGTCAGTCTTTGTTCGTTGCTGGCCTTCAGCTGATTAGATGAGGCCCACCCACACCCTTGCAGGGGAGTCCCATCTTTGGGCTTCCCTGGGTCACACATAAAATACACCAACACTAATGAGAGCTGATGAGCTATAAATAAATGAAAATTAAAAAAAGAAGTCACAAAAAACCCTCATGTTTTAAGAAAGTTTACCAATTTGTGTTGGGTCGCATTCAAAGCCGTCCTGGGCCGCCTGCAGCCCACAGACCATGGGTTGCACAAACTTGGTCTAGACCAGCGGTTCTCAACCTGTGGGTCGTGACCCCTTTGGGGGTCGAACGACCCTCTCACAGGGGTCACCTAAGACCATTGGAAAACACATATCAGATATTTACATTACGAGTCATAACAGCAGCAACATGACAGTTATGAAGTAGCAACAAAAATAACTTTATGGGGGTCACCCCACCATGAGGAGTTGCATGAAAGGGTCACGGCATTAGGAAGGTTGAGAACCACTGTCGTAGAGGGTGATCTGCTGGACTCAAGGTCCACCAATTCAAATTTTAATCTACTCCAAAAAACCACCTCCACAGAAACATCTAGAGTAATGTTTGACCAAATGTCTGAGCTGACACATAAAATTACTCCTCGCAGTGGTAGTAGGTGCTGCGGAGAGAAATGCGGCGGGACGCAGAGGGCCAGGTGTGACGGCAGGTGGTGGTCCGCCCGGGGCCGGGGCCGCCTTGTCAGTAAGGCAGCTTGGGAGCGGAGACTGGAAGGAGAAGCCTTCTGGCTACCAGGTCCGTGACGCTCCAGGTGAGGAAGGAACACCTGCAAGACCCTGGGTGGTAATACGTCGGGTGCCCTCGAGTGCGAGGAAGGGGCCCGCCTGGCTAAGGGGGTCAGCGCACAGGGAGGGAGAAGAGAGCAGCTCAGGGGTGGCATGAGGGCACAGGGTTCCTGGCCTTCGGGGTACTTTGAGAACTGGGGCGTTAGGTTTTGAACAAGAAGTAATGAACACACCTAACTTACGCCGGTGACAGGACAGGACTGACAACATTGCTGGGTTGTCCCCGCCCCCACGTGCCCTTTTATCGCCTGGTGCCCTCGGTGCGGCACTCATGCCCACGTTACACTACCTAATCCTTCAGGACGTTCAGCGCCTGGAGACTCACTGCTGCCCATAGGAATGAATGAATTCTTCAACCTGACTAAATCCAGAGGGAGAAACTAATATATGTTTTTTTGGTTAGTTTTCTTTTTTCTTTGGGGGGGGGGTAGTTCCCTGGCTGGGAATCGAACCCAGGCCACGGCATTGAGAGCGCCGAAGCCTGGCCACTGCACCACCAGGGAACCCCAGAAACTAATATATGTTAACTCTCTTATTAATGAAGCAGAAGATATAATTTATATAACTTTTAAAAACATTCAAAACCCAATAAAATCTTTTCTGGATTTGTATTCTGACAACCCCCACAAAACAGGATTTCCATGCAACACAGGAGGCTTCGAACACGTGTGATCGCTGAGAACTTGAAGGGTGGCTAAGCTGAACTCAGGTACCTAAAACGCGGATCAGACCCCCAAGTCCTGGCGTGAAATGAACGCTAACGCAAGCGTCTCCTTAATAATCATGTTACACTGACTACACAGTGAAAGCACACAGGCATGTTGGGTTGAGTCGAACGTGTTATAATCAAGTTCATATACATCTTTTTACATTTTAGATGTGGCTACCTAGAAAATGTAAAGTGACCTACCAGATGTGATCAAAATGCCCCTCAAAATACTCCTCCTGGCTTTGAACGATGTGTCTTTTACTATAGTAATTTTTTTTTAAATTTAAACATTCATGGTATTTTTTTTATCACGCCTGAATCGATTCAGGTCACACTTGCTTGTGCTACAACAATTTCTGTTAAGTGAAAACATTACTGCGTGTCCTCATCCACCTCATTCACTGGACCTGGCACCGTGCGACTTCTGCCTCTTCCCCAAAGGCAAAATGACCAGAAAAGGTAAAAGTTTTGCATCAATTCGGGACATCGAGGCAACAACAACAGCCCAACTAAAGACGCTCAGGAAGGAGGACTTCCAGAACTGTCTCCGAATGACGGGACACGTGTGTTCGAAGCGAACGAGAGGATTTCGAGAGAGATGAATTTGTATTTTTCTGTAATTATTTTTTAATTTAAACATTCCCCATATCCTTTGATCGCACCTCGTCTGTGGACTGCATTAGATTTCTGCTGGAGAGTGTTGGGCGTCTTCCTCAGGTCACAGACACGCATCCTCCAGGTTATGACACCTGGCACTGAGATGGCTTCCCAGGCCCTGTCCCCAGTTTTCATTGGCAAAGCTGTTGCATTCTCAATTTAGGGACCAATATATCTTGTCCTGTGCTGCCCCTCAGACAGAGCCAGACGTGGGGCCTGTTTTAGAACATTCTGTATTTGTCCCCAGGCTGTTAACTAAAAAGAAAAGAATGATCCAGCTAATCAGCAATATGAGACAGAAGGAAAAATTGGATTATAACACCTTTAAAGGTGACCGATAATTATTCAGGGGAATAACCAGCATCCCTGGTGGCTCAACACCGCAGGAGCATGCGCATGCCGATGGCTCACACAGCTGCCACCGTGGGGTCGCTGAGGAGCCAGTCAAATCTCTGAACTTAAGTAACTTCCATCCAAGAGTGAAGAATGAAGGATATTGTCTTCCAACCTCAAATTAATATAAATCCATTCACCGGGACTTTCACCCTTAATTGCCAAGGTCATAGGTAACATCCAAACCCCCTTAATTGTCAATATTCTCTTACACTCCCATCTTTAAAAATCTGCAGTTTGTTGGTTTGTTTTGAGGCATCCCCTACTGGGCCGCTCTCTTTTCTCTCTTTCGTGCCCCCCGCCCCTTACAGTCTAGGCAATGAAACACACAAAATAACAAAGTTTGACATCCTCAAACTTTTCCTCAAATATTTACACCACCTCCTTGCACACGAAATCCCTAAAACACATTATTGCTACAGCAACCGTCAGAGGTCATGGCTGCTTTGTCTTCTAAGCCCTGTTCACGGGAGATCCAGCAGGTACGTAGGTATCTACTGACACCAGCACTTCCAGAACACGTTGTCCACACACAGGTCAGGTCTTTGCCACCACGTCTTACATGGGGCACTGCAAACGCCTCTACATAGCCAACCTGGGAAAGACACTCAGGTGAAGGGAAATTCATCACTCTCAGGCAAATGCCTCTGATTTATTCACTACACCTTAAGCCAAAGTGACCTTCCTAAAATGCAAACCTGATCATGTTATTTGGACACTTAAAGCTTATTTTAATAACGTGGTTCTTTTAGTTGAAAAAGACGCGTATGTAATTATTAACATTCTCATGTCCCACTACAATCTGACTCTTTAATCCACATCCAGTCTTTCACCTAAATGTCTCAAGTTACACTTTCTACCAAGAAGAATCTTAACTTTTCCCCTTAGGTTGCCTTTTTCAATTAGGTCTTCAATTCTCAAGCTAGATAATTCAGAAAAGTCACTAATGCCACTCAGTGGGCTTAAGTGACCTCCAATTTCTCATTTAAGACCCATGTTAGTAGTTATTTTTTATTTTAACATTTATCTTTCCTAGGAAACTGTGTATTTATTGAAGGCAGAAACTATGCTATCTGTCCAATATGACATTCCTAGGACCTAGGATATGCCCCAAGGAGTCACTAACATCTTGATTGAATGAATACAAGACACTTTTGAAATACATTATTTTGAAGCTAGCAATACAAGACAGATTTCACATTATAAACGGTGATTTTTGTGTGTTTTTCACTTCTCTGAATTAGACTGTTGTGAGGGAATGAACACATGTTTAATATGACAGATTTAGAATTGAACAAACTCAACTTTGCTCCCCACCTCTGCAGCTATCTAACTGTTCGGACTTGAACAAGATACTTAACTTTTGTAGGCACGTTCCTCTTAGCTACAACAGTTGTTAATATGACAATACTGTATAGTGAAAGGATGAAATAGTATGGTGTTCAAAAGTATCTGGGTCCTTCTTACCTAACCCAAATTTAGTGCTCAATACCACTAGCTATTGATATATATAGCTCATATACAACAACATCATGTCTTCTAACAGTCATATTGCCACATTACAGTATTGAAAGACCTCACTTTTCTGGTATTGAAACAAATGTCTGAAATGCAAATGATCTTCACTTAACAGTAGACACCTGTACTCGGTGCAGGACCTCATGTCGATAAGATATCTGTGAAGCTTTGATCTGTTAATTATTCTTTGTTCTGTATATGGTTCAATAGTTAGGACACAGGCCAAATAACAAGTTCCTAGAAAAAGAGCTCTTATAATAATAGTAGCTGAGATCTGCATTAGACAGATGTTCTTTTGATTGTGCGTGAGATAAAACACCATCAATAACAGCTCAGGCAAATGCGGGGACTGAGGCCCTTCTCTGTGGTTCTCCTGCCTACCTAAGTGAAAGTACAGATGGCTTCCCCAACAGCCTCTCTTCTACACTCAACACAGGAAGAAGAAGAAAGGAAGAGTTTTCTAGAATACCTTTTCAAAGCACACTGTGGGCTGCTTTGTGAGTGTTCTGCGATTTCCAACTGTATTGGAATGCAACAAGAAAGTAACAGTTCCAGCCTACTTTGTCTGATACAACAGATGTTGAATTCATACTAGGCTCTAGGCCCCAATTAATTCATGTAGCTTCTACTGGAAGCTTGTATGTTCTCCCCATTTCCCCACTGCCCCCACCTCAATACACACATAGCATTAGGCACACCAAATGACCATTTCACCTTGCATTTCCTGGAAGAAAATTGACCTTACAACGCTATCACCGTGACTTTGACTATTCACTGAAGCCTCCTCTCAGTCCCGTGCTGAGGTTTCAAGGGGTTAATTCTTGCTTTATAGTCCAGATGGGGAGGGCAGCTCTACACACAGAGAGAAGGCAGATGTAACAGGAATACAAGAAAGGGCAAGTGCTCACTTGAGAGACCAGTGGTAGGTCCACGTCCACGTAAATTATGTGGGAACGTTAGTTTGGGAAGAGGCTGGGGTTCTTGCAGAACTGGGGTTAAATGTGCTAGGAAATGTGTTAAGGGAACTTAGAATGCCAAGATGTGTAATGTGGACCTTGCTTTTTAAACAGAGGAAACTAATAACGGTGTTTGAGCAGGAGTGAAGAAATAGCAAGTAAAATAATACAATGGAAGTATTAATGTAGGAGTTATTTGCTTTTCAGTGAAGTAGTAGGAGGCAAGAAGAGGCAGTGAGTGGGCTGGGAAGGTAAACTGTATTCTTACGAGACAGTTACATTCCAATGGGGACATTTTCTGCATTGAGCAGAACCAACGTTGGATATATTTTCGGGGCTTTTCTTTTCATAAGATACGCTTTCTTTTTCACATATAACAATATGATGACTCTCCAAATCAAAGGCATGCACCTACTTTAATTCAAAAGGAATATTCTTTTAAAGGAAGCTATTACACAGCTCAGTACAGCATCCTCCACAGACAGAACTGGGCGAATTCCTCGATGAGAGCTTTTCAAGGCAAATGACTTTGGAGACCTGGGATCTTTCAAGACCCTCTGCATTTGTGATTGGTCAGATTGGACTAGCCAAAAGGTTAGGTCTTTAGAATGCAAGACTGTTTGCTTGTGAATCATACAGAAATGCCAAAGTCTTTATCCCAGAGAAGCTTACAAAGCTATTCGTGTATTTTTGCTATTGAAAGTCATCCGCTCACAAGAAAACCCTGGGCTGGTAAACATTATCATCTGATTGATGAGCTCATTTTCCCTCTAAAGTGTGTGTAACAATGAATCGGGGAATAAAGAGGTCAGCAACTGCAGGTCTGCACTTAACTGCAGCTTATTATATTTTAGAAATGATTCAATATAGTTGCACAATCGACAGTATGAATCACCTGCTTCAGATTTACACACTGTATCACAGCCACAAGCAACAGACATTTTCTTTCCAATGACTGGGAACATGAGTATCCTGTATAACATGTATTTTTTTTCCTCTTTGAATGTAACTTTCATTATTCGTACTTGTATCCCAGAAACGACTTTGAATGACAGAACTCAATGCTCTGAGCTATGTGAGAAGATCTCTACTGTGGAAAAGATAAAGTCTTTTCGTCATCCTTGTAAATAGATATAATTGGGGCTAGAACAATATTGAATGTTACTAGAAGGTTTTGGAATTCTGTATTGCCATTCTTGAAATGTGATGCTTGTGCAGTGGTTTATGCTAGACATTGAACCTAAGTTCTAAAATTGTCCAGGAAACTAGGAGTTAGGGGCTGAGAGTCATGGGAAGAAAAGTAATCTTTAATGCAATAAGGCAATGCAATTGAATGAATATTGAAATTAACTTAAATATAAAAGGAACGCTCACAAAAATAAATTATAAATTAGGGTTAACATTTAAGTAAAATTAACAATTATGGGAAGATTTGCTTATAACCAATACAATATTGACATTTTTATGTTTATTTTGTGTGTGTGTGTGTGTGTGTGTGTGTGTATCAATACTTCATCCAAGAGTTGTTCACATTTCTTAATGACTTTCAATGTCAAAGAAACCATGCCCCATACTTTGCCGAAAATAAAAAACAGAAATGAGTCTGATGTGGTCCTTCCTTCAAGGAATTACACTTTATGAAGAGACATAAAACATCCCTAAGGACAATTCAAAATTCCAGTGTCACAAGGAAAAGACAGCTAAAATTTTAAATGGGGTCCAGGAAGGGAATGATGACATCTAACCGCTCTCGGTCCAGCGTGTGAGAGGCATCAGGGAAGGTGTCAAAGGCCACTGTTGTGACAGAGAATTTAAAGCACAGCCACAATTCAGAACTGCCCCAAAGGATGATGCCCTGTGCGGGAGCCCCAGGGAGCAGCTCCTCGCTGGAGGGTTTCGTGAAGGCAATAGCAGGTGATACTGTCCCAATAGTCTGGGACCCAGTGACAGAGGTTTTGGATGCCAAGTGACATTGTATATACCGGATGATGAAAGAGACTGAAAATGAGGGAAATGGTACTCTAGGAAGATGAATGGCATGTGGAGGTGGGAGGAATAGAAGGTGAAACTCTTGCTGAGAAGATAATGGTGGTATTTTAGGCTTCACACGGGAAGAGAAGGACGTGGGAGAGCAGACGGAATGACAGCTGGCTGCATTAATGTCACAGACCTGAATTACTTCACTGACTGGTGTGGTGTAGGGGACCACGTGCCACGGCCCTAGGAAGGGGGTGGCTAAAGAGGACAGCAGTACTCTCGGCCTCATGGAACGGTCCCTGCTCTAGAGCTGTGAAAGGTCTCTCCTGTCTTCCTCGTAGCTGAATATAAATGTTAAGCACCACTCACTAAGCTGTGAAAATAATCAGTAACATTTGATGCTTTAATTAAAGACTAGATTGGGATTTCCTTTTTAATTCCTAGAAAGATTACTATAGGAACACGAGAATAAAATTATGCTAATTAAGACTTGTCTAGATGGAGATACAGCAGCCTTCAGATTTATAAATTATCCCAAGCCATTTGTCATCATTAAATTTACCTTTTGACCTTTAAAACGTGTCCTCAAATTCATACCGTGTTTAATCCACCAGGTATGTCTCACCCAGAGGAACCTGGGATTGCAAGACAGGTGCAGGGTTCAGAGTTGTCAGTTCCAAGATCCTGGAGACGACAAGGCAAAGTCAGGAGCCGAGCCGGGAGGCAAGCTTTTACTGTCCTTCTCCTATTTCACTATGACTGCACAGTCCTCAGTCGCACTTAAAAGAAATCATTTCTCATTTAAAATTCATTACATCTTAATTGCAGATTTATTAACAAACTGGCAGCTTTGTATTGATTTCTGCAGGATGTTGTGGAAAGTTGGAAGAGGCACCGAGCGGCCTGTGGTGCTGATGGCACGTCACACTAAGTGGCAGTGGTGTCGTTACATGCAAACACTCCCTGAGGAAGAGCAGAGCGTACAGGGCACCGCGAGCAGAATGGGTGGGAAAGCCGCCCCAGAAAGTACGAGAAAGGAGAAGAAGGGCGGTCAGGGCCCCCAGTTTCCTGTTAGCAAAGTGTATTGAGCTCTGACTGAAGGCGGCGGTGTCCAACCCTGTGGCCTCCCTGGGCCACACTGGAAGAAGAAGACCTGTCCTGGGCCACACAGAACGTACAGTGACACTGAAGACAGCTGCTGGGCTCAAAAAGGTCCGTGCGTAATTTTCGTCATGTTTTAAGCAAGTTTACGAGTTTGTGTTGGGCCACATCTAAAACTGTCCTGGGCCGTGCGTGGCCCTCGGGGTGCGGGTGGACACGCTGACTTAAGGTACGCCTTTCATTAACGCAGAATGTCAGACTCAGGCCTCCACTCAGTGCCCAGTTCTTCTGCAGCAAGAGTGACACCCACGTTTAACACAGCACGTTAAAGACGTAAAATGCAAAAATAATCAAATAGTGAGATCTACTTTTACATACCACCGCCCCCAAATTCAAAGACAGGATCCATCGTGGATATATTCTACGAAACGTCTACATGAGAACGAAACCAGTGAGCTTAGGGCTACGCAAAGCAAAATGCATTTTATTTGAACATGGAGATGATTAATAGTTCAGATTTGATCTCTGTTTTTAACAATTCTGGGTCCAAACAGACTGAAGAAACAATTGGAAGTAAAGTATCCCCCGATTATAGTGGTGATCTAAGAATTGGGGGTTGTGTTCTGAAAAATACAAGAATACACAATGGGGAAAATGGGGGATACCATTTGAAACCAGAATTGCCCCAGAAAAATCTGAAAAAGAGATTAACACCTGTGTGCCTTTAAGGAAGGAGCATTTTCTAGTTTATACTCAGGGACTGAGAGGGCCTCAACTTGACTAAAACGTAGATTGGCTTTTTCCTGACTACAGACCCCTGAGTTCCTTTTAAAAAGAAAAATTTGGGGGGAGCTCCCTGGTGGTGTCGTGGCTGAGGCTTCGGCACTGTCAACGCTGTGGCCTGGGTTCGATTCCCAGTCAGGGAGCTACCTACATTAAAAAAAAAAATTTTTTTTTGGATCATTTAGTTATGATATATATTTTTAAATGAGGTATTTTCACAACTGCACAGCGGGAGAGGAAAAATGGCTGGTGTGAGTTACACTGTCCAAGTCAGTAGTGGAGACGGGGAAGGCACCTTAGATACAAGGCAGTCCTCGAGGCCCGGGCCCTTCACCCCTCAGGGTGTGACCACAGAACAGTATCCATTACTCAGGAAGCTGCTAGCTTTTGGGTCAGGAAAACCCTGTTTCTCCTTTCCAAAACCCGCTCCTAACACTGATGCACACCTGCTCTCCAGGACCCCTGCACCCTCTTTCATTGCACAGGATGGCTGTGGATACCTGGGCCCAGATCACCAACACGAGCGCCACCCCAAATCTGGCGTGCATGCGAATGACCCGGGGAACTCGTTAGAAAAGCAGCTCTCGGTCCCGATCCGCAGAGATCCTAATTCCACGGCGTTTTGGGGAGGCGCAAGAAGTTTTAAGAGACTCCATGTACAGCTGTGAAGTGGGTTCTCGTGGACCAGAATTTAACAAATTCCTTTCGGCCTTCACACGAGAAATGGAAATTCTCAGGACTCAGTCTTTGGTAATTGCACCCAGACGCCAACTTTTTATAAGATCGGTCCCAAAGGCTCTCAACCTTCATGATCAACCACGTTTCCAGCTCTCTTGTACCCAAGTCCCTGGCCTTCTGCCCCCTCCAGGAAGGAGGGGCAGCCACTCGGTAGTTCCTACCTCTGTCTAATTTAAAACGCTTGAAACCGCTTCTAGTCAGTGTAGTTACTTTCTAAAACCTAAAGGTCAACATCTGACTGAAGTAACTTCCAGACTCCCCCTTCAACATGCTGAAGGTTAAAAAAAATTTCCCCTTTGAATGATACTCAGTCAGAGAAGTTGCCAGATCTTCCTTTTCCTCTAATGGAAAATCTCAAGAAGAGAATAGCTACACTGGATTCTATTATATACAGATCAATGCATAAGACTTGATTGAAATGTTTTATTTCAGTGAAATTGGTCATGAAATCCCTGGGGCCTTCCATGATGACAACCACATTATCTCCCATGTCCACACTTTCATACACAATTAACACAGCGCCTAATAAAATATTGAAATCAGTGTTACTCACTTCATATTCTAACTTCCCAATGAAACTGTCACTCTTCCTGACTTCTTTTATATTTTATAATGAGTCGACTACATCAATGACAGCCTCCATATTCATGTGTCCCCCGAAGTAATTTGGCATTGTACCACTGTACCAGCATCAATTGATATACTAGCTTAAAGATTTATATGTTTACATTCTTAAAGAGTTAACACATTCATTTGTATTGCTGTCACTGACAGCTATCGTTTATTGAGTTCCTACTATGTGCTGGGCACTTGACATGACTATACTTCTCAAAATAACCGTTCAAGTGAGTCATGATTGCATTTTCCTGACAGAGAGACAGATGATCAATAACTTGCCCAAATTGCATAGTTTAATGTTAACTCCTCGCCGTTTAATTTTAATGCTTGTGTTTCCCTCAATTCAAATATGGTGTTTCATGACCTGGAAGGGGTCTCTGAGCGAGGAAATATTTAAGAATAGAAAGGTGTTTGTTCATAGAAGCCTTCTGTGTTCTTCCTGACTGGTTCTCCCCTAATTATTCTCAAAGCAGAACACCATTCTTTCCTTTACCATATTTTTTAAAAGTAAAATTAAGTTTTAATTCTTTCAAACATCTATCTCTTCTGCTTAGACGCTCCACTCCGAGGCTCAGGAACTCCTGAGTGAAGCGCGGTGGAGTGTAGGGGTGTAATAACTAATGATACCTGGTACCAGCCCGTTACCACAACCATCGTTGTTGGTGTGTAATGGTGCTTTTCTGCTGCAATAGAAGGTTTCCCAGAAGTCTATAATCGCACCATAGTTTGAGCTTTCTTGGCTCCTCTTGGTGAGGGTTATGCATAAGAGCTTTATAAAGTAGAACCAGGCGTACCTTCTCCTTTCTCCAGCATAGTAGCAGTTAATAATAGGGAAGACGTCTTAAAAGGGCTTTGCGATTTAACCCAGCGACACCTGCAGCCCGATATTATTGAATCCTGCTACTTTCACCTAAGGTCACTGTCTGCAGTCGATATTAGAAAGAGACATATTCCACTGGACTTGGCTTCCTTCCTTTTTGTTTTTTGATGGCTTTCCACATTACCATTACAATGCCTGTCTGATCTCCCAAATCTCAGGTTCTCACAGATGATATAAGCATTGGGTAGCAACCCAGATTTTGGGTTTGGAATGTCAATAGTTATTATATAACAGACTTCCTGAAAGAACATATTTTTGTCACTTACAACTTGACATTCAAATGCTCAAGTGCAAGTATCAGACCATCTTGACTTTGTTGTTTTCCTGGGGACAGAAGTACAAGTAGCTCCGTGAGCCCCTGGAGGAAAAAGCCCTCAGGAGTTTTATGGACACAATTTGCTCACCTTGGTCGCCCTTGTAGTGCTGTCAGCATCTCCTTCGTCAAGTACGGAACATCCATCACAGCACTGTAATCTGGAAGAAATCTTAAGAAATTGTCTGGGAAAGATGTGAACTTGGTCAGAAGTTTACTCCATCTCTTGGACGAACTTCCTTGTTTGGGAGGTACCGTTCCCATGAGGCCACTCTGGGGGGCTGGGCAGGATGCAGAGTGGCTTTGGGCACGGAATTGGTAGTCAGACTTCCTGGGGTCAAGTCTGACTCCCCCTCATCGTAGCCATCTGACACTGGAAGCGTTCCCAAACCATCACAGGCCTTAATGTCCTTATTTGTAAACTGCAGATAATAATATAGGACCTGCCTTGTACCCTGTGATGAAGATGAAATTAGTTAAATATTTTTGAGGAGACTAAAAGAACTGTATAAGTAGTTGTAAAAAAAAACCCAACTGTCTTTATTCTAGACTTTAAATTTGTATTATTTCATTAGCACACGTAAGAATTCTCTCCTAAAACGTATCTGTGCATCCTAGTTATCGTAACCGTGACAGTTAGAGTGCTATACGAGACGAACGGCTGGCAGCCTCTGTGTTCTGTGTTCTCAGTAACTCTGCAAAGGTGACACACATGAAGCCTTGACTGTTGTCTCTTTTTTTCTAGGAGATGGAGCTGAAACAGGCACCTCAGAGGACTCCTGAAGTCATGAAAACCACTTAACTGTATAAGGGGGATTGCAACCACGTTCTCTTCATTTTCATCAGTTCCTACTAAAAATCTGTTAAATTGCTATATTTCCCTTAACAATAAAAATGGAAAAAAAATTTTTTTATGGAATAAGAAGATATCAGTGGAGAAAGAAGATACTTGAGATACAACTCAGTTAAAATAAATTAAAAGTGTGTCTCCGGATTCCTGATGTTTAGTGTCCACAAGAATCAAAACCTGCGCCCTGCTTATTTTAGTCCGAAGTGTCAGTGAGTTGCTGGCTGGGTGGGACTTCAGTTGGAATGTTCTTCTGCCTTCTCTCTGGTCCCGTCCGGAAGAGTCTAACACACGTCGGCCTTCGTGAGTTTTTCTCACCTGCCCGATCATGGCTCTGGTAGGAAGGACTCCTTGAACTTAAATCAGAGAGCTTCAGGGTGGAGGCAGGAGGGTCTTCAGCTAGCCTGCCCCCCCTACAACTGTGGGCCTTGGGCCACTCGGGGACAGACCATGTCAGGTCCTCGTCTCCATGAGACATTCTGGAAGAATTACATTCCAAACTCCCCTTGGTCGTGCTTGTTTCCCATAAAAATGTAGAGTCTAGAAGGTTCTCCTCTAGTCTAACCTGTACATGGGTAAGATTTATTGGATAGAGACCTGAAAGAAAAATATCACCATTCATAAAATAATTTTCTATATTTATTTAAAGGCCTTTATAGGGCCTTACCCTGCTGTTCTGAAAATTTTCAGTTCTTCCAGGCTTTTCTTATATAATCTATTCCTTCATTCCTTTAATAATTTGTTCTATTCTCCTTTGGGTCCTCATTGAAGTTTTAATTTCCTGCTTTAAGTATGGGACCCCAAAGATGAAAGAATGCTGTAGAGACGACCTTAAGTGCATTACTATTCCCAGGAGAGTTTCTAGTACTAGATTTATACATATCATGGACTCCAAGTTACTGCTGAAGAAGAAACATACTGTTTGTGGTTGACAATTAATTGACTCATTTTGCAGAGAAGTCAACCAAAGGAATATCTTCCAACTTTTAGTATTCAGACTCCATATGCATCTTACTCTTAGGGGTTGAATGTCACTTTCCTCATCTGCCAACTTCTATTGCTTGATTTTTTAAAAATTAAAACCTTGTAATCATTCTGGATTTGCATAGAAATGACATCATCTCAATACATAGGGGCATCAGAGAAGTTTCTGTAGGTGTGAGCATCAGAAAACAACTGTGAAGAAATTAAACATGAAATAATTTATTGGGAGATCATCTGGGAACTCAGAATCAACAGGAAGATGGAGAACCTGCTTAGAAATGAGGAACACAGAGACAAGTCTGGAGGCTGGACAGAAGGGGCCACAAAGAGAAAATAAAATGGTATACAGGAGCGAAATGGTCGAGGTGTCATTGCTGAAACGTGCCCAGGTCACAGTCATAGTCAACATGCGTCCACCATGTGTTCGCATCCGTTAGCTGAGTCAATCAGCATCACACAGCCCCGTGAGTTCGGTGTAGCTACTCTCCCATGTTATAAATGAGCCAATAAGGCAGAATGGTTAGGCTACCACACACCTAATGAGATGCAGAGCCACGATTCAAGCCCGAGCAAGCTGGCCCTTACGTCCTGGAGAACACTGATGCCCCCGAGATAGGAACTGCAAGAATTTTTAGGATCCTTCATCTTCTGCTCAGAATGTTAATAGAATGACAAGGTCATCAGACGAGCCTGGTTTTTACCTCTTTTTTGCCTACCCGAGGAAGAAACCCTCATTACAGTCCCACCCGCCAGATTTCAACAAGGATGAGCTGATTTCTCACAATGAAATGAGGATGCTGTTATAAAGGGGAGATGAATGTCCAGGGCCCAAAATAAAAAGATACACTCTAAAAAAGAGTGCCCTTTATCCCACTCCACTGAAATGAACATTTGAGGTTGTCATCTTTATCTGATAAGGGAAACATACTAATGGGTTTTACATTAGGACTTTTAGCTTGATAAGAAAAAGTACGTCATTAGCTTACATTTTGAATTATAACAAAAAGCACAGATACCTTGATTGAAATCATTTTCACTTTGTAACTGGGAAATGGCTTTTGTCTGAAAAAAAAAAAAATGATCACTGTTGTCATGTAACAAGAGAGAGCGCCTCCTGGGTGGAGCAGTGAAGGTATTGAGGAGATTTTTAAGAACAAGATGCTTTCATCAAGCCGAGTCAAGAGGAATCTTGTTTCTCAGAAGGAAGGAGAAGAATTACAAACTATCTTCTTTCGCCCGCACAACACAAAGCATTGTTCAAGGTCACCATGAGTGCTTGTGTTGGCAGTGTAATGGAATATGCAATTATTCATAAAACTGATTCATTGGCTACGAAAAAAGGAACCTTCAAATAAACATACGCTCAGTGTTTTAAGGTAAGAACATTATTCAAATAGGTACCTTATGTGGGCATTGTTTAACTAGGCTGAGGTTTCTTGCTTTTTTTGTTTGCTTCTTTAATGTGATCTGCTAATTTCATGCTTCCAGAATGTCAACAAGGGTAATAAAATAGCAATTTAAGGCCACATTAAAAGCTGAAGTAAATGGCACATTCTACTAAAGACATTAAAAGAAAATTACAGCATGTCCTGCTATCAGAAAGCTTTAGTGTACAGTAGGAAAGAACAGACCTTCATTTCTCTCTCCCAGATTCTGCCTAAGGCTGCCACAGTTCTGCGGGACTAGTAGAAGGCCTGGCCTATTCTTGCTAAAATAATTCTTGATAGGACAATCAATTTTCTTTTCACTTGGAATATTCACTTTCTTATTATGACAGCTTTTATAGGATTTGAGGACAAGATAATTGTGTACAGAACCAGTGGGGCTGCCTTCTCCCCTCCCTGATAGGGCCTCACGGGAAGGCAGTTCACCTGGGCATTTGAAGGCAATGAACTTCTCTGTCTCTTCTCATACCAGCGCACTGAGTGTTGCCAGTGTGTAGGACATGGCACTGTCATCTCCACCCCATCAACCCCAAACACATGTGCCCGGTAGACTAGAAAACAATGCTTTCTTATTTGCTCATTCTTTCCTACTAGGCTTCATCTAGATTCTCCAACAATACTCCCATTAGGCCGTTTTCATATCTCACTGTATACGGCGTTGTAAACTTGCCATTACACCCTCTGTCTCAAGTAAGGACACGGGAAAAGTCAGTAGAGAACACAGGAAATGTGGGACTTACGTCCAGTAAACGATTGCAATCGCATCCAAAAGTAATTTGGAGCATTTGTTCGGACTGGTATTACCTAAGCACTCCTTTATTCATTGTTTTGTTGTAACTTCTTGACACGATGTTGTGGTAGAAGAGAAACTGTTACTTAATTTCACAGGAGATGAAACAGAGCGCTCAGGTCGGGGGTCTAGTGTGAGATTTCTTCTACAATCATGAGTATAGCTGTAAGTATAAGACTTCAGGTCAAATTTTGCACTTATTTTCTAAGGATTCTTCTTGGGCAAATCAATTTTACTTCTACTCTGACTAATGCCGATTGCAAATGCTTTGTTTTTATAAATAAGAAAACTTTTTTTTTAATGTCTCAGAAAATTTAAAAGCTTCCTAGGTCTTGGTCTCATATAGAAAAATAACACACATTAAGTCTTGATCCCTTTTAATCTGTTTAGATCTATTTATCTTGACCAGATGTCATTACTGTCCCAACCTTTAGTCATTCATTCTATTTTTATTATAGATGTTTGGAGATACGCTAATGTATAATGCCTCTCACATCAGTCTCAAAATGACTGACTTTCTAATTAAAATTGGAAATGTGAGAATAACATTAGATAACCTTTAGAACCTTGGGCAGTATTTTCTAATGTGCTCTGCAAAGAAGTATGTCTAGAAAGAGACAGTGTAGCATGATAGGAATTAACTTTGCAAATCTTAACTGATCATTCCTGAAGTGAAGGCAACGATAGATCAAAAGGGTCTAAACAAAATTCCAGTGATCTTTAAAAAAAATAATGTAAAATGTCAAGAAATAAACAAAGGAATTCCTAGATATTGGTTGCTTAGTATGGCTGACCATGCTTCTAACCCATCCTAACGCTTTCTTCCTGGAGAGAGAATTCAACTCTTACGACCACTGACGTCTCTGCCACTTCATCATCTCCAAGCGGGGACAAAGTGACTTAATCTGATTTGCAGTTTGTAAAATGTTCATGTCTGACTCAGTCCTGCCCTTTACTTAGCTTAGGAGCCAGATTTCTCCCAGAAAGCATCCGTTTTCTTGTGCTCTGGCCTGTGCTAAATGTTACCAAGACTTTCATTCGTTAACTCCTGCTTCGCTCCAGCTCTGCCTGGGATTGGTGGGTAAAATTTGTACTAATGCATTCTGGCGTTTCTTCCAAAGACTCATCTGGCTGCCTCTCAAGGCTACCTTCTTCTTAGCAACATTAAGGGTATTTTGCCTTCATATCTATTCTTTGTCTTATTTCTCAAAATGTTCAGGACCTCGTAGAGAAGAGAGATGCTTTTTACTGAGGGTTGCTTTGAAGACCAAAAGGTTTACAACATTAAAGACAAGAGTGTCTTTATGTTGTGAACCTTTTGGTCTTCAAAGGTTTACAACATAAAGACACTCTTGTTGGCCATTAAAATATCTATTAGGCTCATTTTGTAAATGAGAAAGCAGAAGCTCAATGATTAAAATGGTCAATGTCACATTGTAAATGTTTGAGCTGGGATTCGAACAGGGTTTGCCTGTGTCCAAGTCCCATACTCTTAAATCTATCATCTGCCTTCTGAAGTCACTGAGATGAAAGATTAGTTGTTTTTGCTCTCTCATCCCCCTAATGAGTAAACAGAGTCAAATGGAAATGAAGTTATTTGCCCAAGGTCATTCAGCTCATCACTGACTTCATCAAGACTTACAAACAGGTTTCTGCACTTGTCTTCTTCTATAAATTTGTAATCAGGCAGTAACTGAGATAAAACAGAATTTTACCAGGCATGGCTGAAATCCTTTATGAGAAATCTGATGCCATATTTGCATTTGGTCACAGGACGTAGGAACTGCAGAAGCATAATTAAATATTTCTTTTCAACTTGGGTTAAAACCAGAAAGAAAAAAATGCCAAAAACTGTTTGTAGGAGAGGGCAGGGGTTTTGAAAAAGAATAGTCAAGTTTTTATAAATTCTGTTACTAAGATTGAAAGAATTATGCAAAATTACTTAGCTGCAGAGTATAAACACAAAGTATCTTTGTATCCCTAACTGTAACACGTAACTCTTTTCTGATGTTGTTTTTGTTTTATTAAGAAGAGAACGGAGATCAAATATGTGATGATGGGAGAACTGACTCAGGGTGGTGCACACACAACGCAACATATCGAGGATGTATAGAAATGGACACTGGAACCCATATAATTTTACTAACCAACATCACCCCAATGAATGTAATGAAGATTATAAAAAATGAACAGATACGATGATGAAAGTATTGTTTTCTGACTTGACTTGTAAATCTGATTAGAAATAGATCTATGACTGCTCCAGGGGGATACTTCTCAATGGCTTAGTGTCATAACGCTGATTCATAAAACCTTACAATCCTTCACAACCCCTTAGGTGCACTGGTAACCTCGAGTTTTGTATTAAAGTATATGCTTTTTGACATCCTCCTTCATATCTGCATTCACAAATAGGACAGAGAGATGATATAATTGGCATAATTCAAATATCTTTCATCAAATATCCTTCTCATTACCTTTAACTCCCCAAAACAGAGTGGCTTAAATGAGCAGCTACTTATGATTGCTCGTGATCCTAAAGGCCAGATGATCTGAGCTGTTGCTGCTATCAGGTGCAGGATGGTCAGGTGGTTTTGCTGGGCATGGCTATGTTCTCACTCATCCTGAGGCTTTGGCTAAGGATTGCTGTTCCTTATGCTTTTCCATCCTCCACCAGGCTAGCTCAGGCTTTTTCTCCATCGAGACCAAGCAAACCCATTCTAACAGTAATTGCAGAGAAGAAAGAAATAGAAGTGTAAATAAAGGTGCAAGAGATGTCTCAAGCCACTGTGTTCAGACTGCTGTTAGTAATACCCTGTTGGCCAAGGCAGCCACTTGGCTGAGTCAGTCAGGGTGAGGGGTTGACAGGCAAAACTCAGAGGGGAAAGGCTGTGGTCACAGGGTGGCCAATGACAGGGGATGTAAAAAAGTTAGTACACAGAAACCTCATTTTATCCTTTCCCCATTTAGAAAAAGAAAAAAACTGCAGCTCGCTTGCTAGGTTCATTTAATTTCACATAAACATGCTCTTTGAGGCTGGAGCAAATCTGACTGGTGTTCAGTGTGAAAATAAAATATAAAGACTGTTCTTGCAGTTACTTCTAAACAGAACCTGTTGCTAATCCTCATGTAACAGAAATGCATATGGTAAATATGTAATAATTTGGGGGTAAGGTTAGGACTGTAATCAGCAGGTTATGTCAGGGTGAACGCTGCAGGCACAAGCACTGCCCGCTGCCGTGAGTGTTGTAGCAGCAAAGTGGGAGGATGTGAAGTTGGGGGCCCAGAAGGGGGAGTGCTCGTGCTCTATGTTGACCACAAAGCACAACGAAGAACTCTTGCTTGGGAATAGCCCTCTCAACTTCTTCTTCCTCTCCATAAAGGAGTTTTCTCTCCATTGTTTTAGTGGACTTGCATGTAGCCCACCAAATGGCAATTCTTTGTTGTTCCCAAATGTACCCATTTTTATTAGAGAAATATTTGGCTGACCTTTTCGTTTTAAGGTCAACAGAACTATCAATGCAAATGTTGTACCAGACAATGTCAGATATCTGATGGGTTAATCAAAATGTATATTCTATTGGCTAAATCAGGATAATGTTTCCAAATAATCTAATGCTGATTGTAACTTTATCCTTGTTGCTGCACATATAACCAGCTTGAGCAGGTTGGCAATTTGGTAGGTTAGATGCTATCTGAATATAAAAAGAAGAGAGAAAGTCAAGCCTAGAAGCACTTTAGGTAAGCATGACTACTTTTTAGTGGCTATTTTCCTAACTTTTCCCCAGCTCATTTTTTAAAGTATAATTGATTTCAAAAATACTACACATGACTAATGTATGCAATTTTGTGAGTTTAGACATATGAGTATGTATATACTCATGTGACCACCACCATAATCCAAGTAACAAACATAATTCATCACCTCCAAAATTCCTCTATTTCTGTTTGTTTGTTTTCTGGCAAAAACACTTAGCATGTATCTATTCTCTTACTAAACAATTTATTGGATATGACACATCAAAAACAAAGACAACAAAAGTAAAAATACATAAGTAGGACTACATCAAACTGAAAAGTTTGTGTATAACAAAGAAACCAATTAACAGAGTGAAAAGGCAACCTATAGGTTGAGAGAAAATATTCAAAATCATGTATTTGATATGAGATTAATTTCTAAAATATATAAGTAACTGAATAGCAATAATAAGAATAATAACCCAATTAAACAATATGCAAAGGATTTGAATAGACATTTCTCCAAAGAAGACATACAAGTGGTCAATATGTAGACAAAAAGATGTCCAATCACCAGGAAGATGCAAATCAAAACCACAATGAGCTATGACGTCACACCTAGTAGGATGTCTATTATCAATAATACAGAAGATAACAAGGGTTGGCAAGGTAGTAGAGAAACTGGAACCCTTGTGCACTGTTGGTGGGAATGTGAATTGGTACAGCAGCTACGGAAAACAATATAGAGGTTCTCAAAAACTTAAAAATAAAACTACCATGTAATCTACCAATCCCATTTCTGGGATTAAAGAATTAAAAACAGGGTCTCAAAGAGTTCCCAAGTTCACTGTAGTAGTTTTCAAAATAGTCAAGGCATGAAAACAATCCATATGTCCTTCAACAGATGAACGGGAAAAGAAAATGTGGTATATGCACATATGATTTAGCCTTAAGCAAAAGGAATTCCTATCATTTATGACCACATGGATGGGCCTGAAAGACATTATGCTAAGTAAAATAAGTCAAACACAAAATGACAAATACTGAATGTTTTCTCATATATGATGCATCTAAAATAGTCAAAGGCATAGAAATAGACAATAGAATGATGATTATCAAGGGATGGGGAAAGGGATATTATTCAATGGGTGGATCCTCTGTACAACATGGGGCTAGTAGTACCAATAAGGTTCTGTGTATCTAAATATTTGTCTAGTGACTATTTTCTTGAATAAATCACATGATCATCATTAACACTGTGACTGACAAATATCTTGGTTACAGATTTGGAGAGCTTAGAGTAAGAGGGTCCCCAACCTCTAGACCATGGACTGGTACCGGTCCATGGGCTGTTAGGAACCAGAACACACAGCTGGAGGTGAGAGGTGGGTGAACAAGTGAAGCTTTATGTGTTTTTGTAGTGTTTTTGTAGCTGCTCCGCATGGCTCTCATTGCCGCCTGAGCTCCGCCTCCTCTCAGATCAGCGGAGGCATTGGATTCCCACAGGAGCACAAACCCTGCTGTGAACTGCGCACGTGAGGGGTCTAGGCTGCGTGCTCCTTATCAGAATCTAATGCCTGGTGGTCTGAGGTGGAGCTGAGGCGGTGATGCTAGTGCTGGGGAGCGGCTGCAAATACAGATTAACGTCAGCAGAAAGGTCTGACTGCAGAGACCATAATAAATCAATGGCTTGCAGGCTCATATCAAAATCCTATCAGTGAGTGGTAAGTGATAAGCTACATCTGGTGGCAGCTTTAGGAGGGCTGTCTGGAAAGTATCCAGCCATGTAATATGAAAAACAGAGGCCTTTATGGCTGAATTTTTTCCAGTCTGCCCTCTTATCGTGGCAAGTGAGTTGTATAATTATTTCATTATATAGTATGATGTAATAACGGTAATAATAGAAAAGTGGAAAAGTTGTCTTCCACGAAACCAGTCCCTGGTGTCAAAAAGTTGGGGACGGCTGGCTCAGAGGCTTAGAGTATATGTTTTGACTTTTTGAGTACCTTTCCCACTCTGAGCCAATGAAGCGAAGGTTTACGTCCAGGCAAATTTCACTAAATGCACACCAGTCACAACTGAGGTGGATTTAATGCACACATTTTATCATCTTGTTCCTAATTATACATTTCCAATCACTCAGCCACTTCAATCAATTACCTATTGAGTCATTGTGCTTCTGGACATAACATTATTAACATAGAAATTAAGTGAGAAAAAGAACCACACAACTAATTAAATCGTATTGAATCCAATGACTTAGGCTTCATTTTATTGTGAGCATCTATCTTGACATTTCAGTTAACTAGGAATGCTAGTTTGTGAATTTAGTGTACCAGCCTCGTCTGCCTGTCACTGTTATTACAGGATTATTTATACAAGGAAAGAGATGAAATTGACAATCACGATTTGTTTAATGAATTCACTTAGACTAAATCTATAGACCCAAAACTACACTGACTGAAACTGTCATCTGATTACATCTACGTGGTAGCACCTGGGGAGGGTTTTGTGCTGAAACAGTTGGTGTTTGATCTCTAGGCTTTACTACGTGTAGCACGTGTAATGTTTATAGTGATAATGTAACAACTATACAAAACTATGGAAGACGGAATTGTAGATATTTACCATGTGAAGAGGAAATAATCTAATGCACAAAAAAATGAAACATGACATGTAGAATGATACAGAGTTGGGTTCGAATCTTAGCTCTTCCATTTATTAGCTATGATTTACTGGTTCCTACCAAGTGTCATCATCTTTTTTAATATGTAAAACTAGGATAGGTTTGTTGGGAGAATCTAATGTGACAATGCATGAGAAACGCTAAGAGCAGTGACGGTTTGTGGTGAGAGCTTAATAAATATTATTATTTAATAATAACAGGAAATAGACACATGATTATAATTAAAATCCTAAAAGTTCATGAAACTAGTAGGTTAGATAGGTTTGCTTAATACATCAAAAACTGTAGTAATATGTTTAATGAGCAAACAACTTTAACTAAAATTTAATTTTTTAAAATCTAAAATGTAGCCCTCTCCATATGCTATTTTGCAGCTATCCCAGGAGACGTATGGAATTGCACATGCTTGAGACCTATGCTCCCAGGAGCCCTGGCTTCTGATATTTCTCTCATGAAACCAGCAGTATGAGGAGGGGTTTCTACTTTGTGGTGAACAAAAACTTGTCTACAAAGTGCATCCCCTTATCTCAGTGATTCCCAAAGGTGAGTGTTCATAATGAAAACCTGTGAGCTCATCAAATATTTAAATTCCAACTGCCCTAGAGATTCTGATTCAGGTCGTGGCAGAGTGGCCAAGAAATGTGAATCTTCTGTAAGCACCAATTAACTCTTGATTTAGGCAGTCATAAACAATGCTTTGACAACCACTGCAAAATGGTCTCTCATCTGAATATCTTGATAATAAAAACCAGGAAATCCAGGCTGGAGGGAGAATAGCATCACTATCTGAAAAAGATGGAGGCTGCTGAGCAGTAGAGCTGATGTTGTCAACAATTCTATCCTTGAAATCTTATGACAGTCTCCAGTCCCTTCATTACAACAGGAAATGAACTGGCAGTGCAACTGCTAGTGGCCGAGTGAGGAGAGGAGGCGTGCGTGAAGGCCTGTGTGTGCAATGGTCAGGATTAAAACCAGTCAGGAGGGGTTGGTGGATATATTGAAAGTGTAAGAAAGCACCCCCGAAGGAAGAACATAACATCAAATATCCTGTTATGTCCACCAACACACCGGGCTTCACAAAGAGCACAGCTTGAAGACTGGCAAAACCAAGATTTAAACGTAGGCATTCCTGCAGTCTCTCACTAAAATTCTCCTGAGCCTCTCTAGCGTATGGTATGCGTTCAGTGTTGACTTCTGGTTACATACAGAAACAAAGAATAAACGATCAAATGTGTAGTGATCTGTTTAAAAAGGAGACTGATAAGATAGATTTGGAACTGCTCATTCTCATATGAGTTGTATTCCTCAACCCTGACGTCTTAGCTCTCACGTTCCCGAGCAATATTAGCATGTCGTTAATTCACTTAGCAACCCCAAAAGAGTGAAAAGATGAATTTCCTGTGGGCTCAATCTAAGTTGTCAGATAACTTTTAGTAGTGATTTCCAAAGAGTGAAGTTACTTGATGATCACAGACCATGTGGAAACCTCAACATTATTGTCTTTTCCAGCAAATTCTCTGTAATATAATGTTTACTTAGCCACCGAGACGTCTTTCCTCTAGAGAAAAGTTTGCAATAACTTGTGCTTCGCAGTTAAACAGGATTTTTATTATGAAAATAATTCAGAATCAGCCAAAAGTGAATTCTGTCAAAGTTCTGGTAATGATAGGCAATAAAGTTAATTTTAAAATAACACTTAAACCATCTCAAGATTGAGACATCTAACTTCAATCATTAATACTGTCTTAACAATTTAACATAAAGTAATACATGCCAATTTATTTAACAAATGAAAGAGAAAAAACCTGCTACATGATGCGATCCTGTTATAGTAACACTTTAAAAGGCATTTTTGGGTAGCCTGTTAAAATATTTAAATCCTTAATTATAGATCATTTCTCCTAGCTTTACGGCTGGTGTAAGCATTAAGCTAAATAGAGTGCTACAGAGCTACAAACAGATGGAATCAAATATAACCAAGAAAATGGAGAGATATAGCAACTGTATTTTTTTGCATATGTGAAAAGCAGAATAAAACATTACTAAGCTCAGCACGTTGTAGGCAGGGGAGGAACCTACCAAGTGAGGCTAATTGAAGACGTGAACATAGCCCAGTGAGACCAAATTGCTTTTTTACTCACATTTATGTTAATTTTTTTACTTTCTTCGTATCTGTTATTTCCTTTACCATTTTATTTTCATTTTGTTTGCTTGTTTCATCTTAGAACTCAATTTGGGATGTTATTTTCAATTTACTTATTATTCTAAGGGCAAATGCAAACCACTTCAACAACTCTGTTTCTTTCACATAGGTGCTTAGCAAATGCCACAATTTGATAATGAGTCGTTAGTGTTATGTATTTATTCTCATTAATTTTTTTTATTAAAAAGTGGGGAATCAAGAAAATAAATGTCTTAATAGTAAAAGGAACATCACACAAAAGCTTGTGCATGTTACTCATAGGTGTTTATCACAGAAAGCTAAACTAGAAGGAAATCAGAATCATTCTACTCCTACAGCATTCAAATACCCAAAAGTAGGAAGCCGGAGAGAGAGAACCATTAGCGTCAGGAGGTGCACACCACAGATGGCGAGACGCTTACAAGAAGGTAAGTTGAAAACTACTTACGAAAAAATGTAGCACAAAGTGACATGATTTAGTGACAATTTAAATGATGTATTTTGCCTTGGACTGTGGTTTCCCTGATTATATTTGTATCTTAACATGATAACTAATGCTTATCTAAAATCATGGGGAATAAAATGATCAATTCTTATGTCATATTCAAATCAAATCTTCCATTACTTTCTTTGAAAAAATTGGTTTCAATGAGTAAAAATCATGACTATTAAAAGGCCAAGAAACATAATTCACAAAATATCTATTTCTTGTTGGTGTTGCATGTAGAAGACTGTGCTGTCTAATTTGGCTGTAATTCAGGGATGAGAGAGGTGAGCAAGGGAATTTGGCTAGGTAAGGTGGGGAAATTAAATTTAAATTTACCATCTAGGTAGAGAGAGAACTTGTTTTTCCCTTTCAGAAGGAGTACTGGAAACGTACAGGTGTACAGGAAGGCACGTGGTGGGGGAGACAGCACCACAGAGGAAGTAGGAGCATGCAGACGACAGGAGAAAAGGTGCCACGAGGTAACCCTACTCATGAGATTATGCCGCCTTCTTGGGACTCAGATGAATCACATGAGGGAATGGCCCTCGATAATCTTTAAGATCTCTGCCCCCTGCAAATCATAAGCATTTGTGACGAGCAGAAGATTCAGGATTCCTAGAAAGGCCCATGACTTCTAAGGGGCTAGAAAGATGATGGAGTTTAATGCCCACCATGGTTTCCTTTGCCAATTCCCGGCCCATTCTGTTGGGAAGCTGGCTAGATGTCTTTCATAAGACGTTTGTCTGCCTCCCAAAAAACTGTAGTTTCTATTCTCATCCTTTTCCCCTAAACATCCCAGGGGGTGACTGGCTCACTCTAGTTTTTCCATCTCTTATCACAAGAGAGAACCAGCCATTCTCTGTGTAGGTCCTAGATTCATTGTTTACTGCTACATGATGTTTGCAGGTTCATAGAATAAAAAACTGGCAAGAAATCAAAATTATAAATCAACCCTCTTGGTCCACAGCCAAGAAAAAATAAAAGACTCCCAGAGACATTAAGGAACCAACTCAGACTCACACCAGCAGTCACCACAGATTCAGGAGTAGAATTCATATCGCTTATTTTCCAAACCACTTATTCTCTCCTCTTCCCCACTGTGTAGCTGATTTCTTATCACAAATGATATTATAGTACCACTTGTTTCCCAATATTGTATTAAAATATGGGACCACTTTTTGTGTTTTTTTTTTTAATTTCATTTATTAATATGACTTTGAGAAAAAATATTTCATACATCTCATTTCTGGTCAACCCAAAATGCTTTTTCATTTCTCAGTTTCTCAGTTTCATTTTTGCTCTCAAATTTTTTATCCCCAGTGAACTGTGATTGGTCTCTATTAAGCTACATCTCTTGCAATATGACTCTTCCAAATACAGTAGAGTCTCAGTTAACCAGCACCCATGGGGACTGGTAGGTGCCAGATAAATGTAATAGACTCTGGTTCACCAGAACTCAAGCAACCTGCAAAAGCTTAAGCAATTGCCAAAAATAGTGTTGCTGGTTGCTTGTGAGTGCCAGGTTCTTGAGTTCCAGTTAATGGAGAACTGTATTAATCTGACATTAGGGGTGATGCTGGTGGTGGGAATGGATGGGTTTGGGGAGATTCTGATGTTGACTGCCACTTGATTTCAGGTTCAGGTTTAGGATTTAGCATTTCTTTCTATTCTGTGAAAACCTACTTAATTCAAATTTCTTAGTTGCATTTTTTTTGGATGAAAAGGAAGGAAGAAACACCATTCCAGTGACTTTCTATGTCGAATGCAAAATGATTTTGAATGCTTATACATTCATGGAATGCCACAAATGCATGGACTGTTAGTGTCCGGCATTCTCCTCTACTCATCATGTTTTTATTTATTGCACACCAGCCATTTGTCAGATACCCTGCAGAAGAAACAGAGATGACAGCACAGTTTTTTCCCTTCAAAAAACTCACATGTGATGTGGAGTAGCAGATGGAAGAAAGGGAAGTAGTCACTGTCAACATTCACTGCAAAGCTTCATGCTAGATTGTCTCTCAGTGTGGGACGTCTGCACATAGGCAGACTCAGAACCAGGCTGGGAAAGCCAAGGGAGGCTTCCAGAAGAAGGCGCTGTCTGAGCTTACCGGTGACTTACAAGAAGGAGGGAGCCAAGTGACTACGTAGAATGGATGAGGGTAAGAGAACACATTATAAATTCCAGAGCTAACCAGAATGGGTCTGGTCAGGAAAACGTAATAGTTTTGGAATGACCAGACTGTAGAAAGTTTCTGGGCAATAAACAGACATTCCTCGTTCTTACAGTTCCCTTTATGCCAGGCTACACGGTTGGGGCCGCCATGTTGAAAACCACAGGAAACCCTTGAAAGACTTTAATAGAGAAAGCGATAAGATGAGATTTTCATTTCCATAAGCTGTCACTGACAGTGGCACAGAAACCATTTGGCAGAGGTTGGGAATATAAAGATATGAGACTTGAAGAATGGCAACCAGAGAAGAGCTTCTTATAATAATCCAAGTGAGAAGAGATGAGGGCCTGCGTAAAGGCAGCCTCAGTAAGAATGCGAAAGCAAGGTGCACTGAAAATCATTAAGGAGAGAAAATGGATACCCCCGAAAACGAGGGGCCAGAGGATGTGAAATTAATCAGCCTGGGCTACACACTTAATGAGTACCGGAGCCGCGATTGGAACCAGGTGCCTACCTCTAGTCAAGGGGTATTTTTGCAACACCACTCTCTGCCTCCCCAAGTCTAGGCTTTGACAATGACAATAATTAAATTTAAGATGGATTGTCTATTTATAGCAAAGGGCTACATTTAAGAGACTCCATTTTTTCTCATTATTCAAGGCAAGTAAATGCAGGTGTTTGATTCAAAGAGAATAGAATGTTAACAACCTCCTCCATATCTGCACTTCTTAAATATAAATAGACATTGACTGCCCTTGGTTTAACCTTGGAACAGATATCAGTTCCCTTTATCTGTGATCAAGGTGACAATAGATCTCCTGACCTCTCCCCCTGGATTTCTCTTTTTAGCCCAAAGCAACAGTGTCAAATAGGGACTGTTGTCAACAGTGAGGCATCTCACATCCAGCCCTCGTTCCTGAACAGACCTGGGGAGTGGATAGGTGTAGAAATCAAGGTGTGGGGTTAGCCACAAATCAGCACATCTGTTTAGCCAAATGCCAGGGATTATGTTAATGCCACATTCTCATTGCAAGGATAAAATGAAGGAATGTGTGTGAAAGGGCTTTGTGAAGCTGCAAATGAGAAAACTAAAACTTAGGAGTTATCATTTATGCCTTCAAAGTGAAGCAGCTTTAAAAATGCCTTACCACGCTGTGTGTTAAAATGTATGACATTTCTTTGTACCAACTTGCACCGCAAAACATAAAGCACATGACATTAGATATACAGAATGTGATCATCACAGATTAAATACAAACTGCTCTCAACTGGCCTTCACTAATCTGTATATACACACCTCTTAGGGTACTTTTGGTAAATGGTAGCTACTAGAAATTTTGTGGGAGGGTAGCTACACCCCCACCACCACCTCACTAACAGGTTATAGTGAAAGTTAAGTCTCCCATCATGCACGTAGGCATTCATACCTGAACGTGACCAGCAAACACAGACAATGAAAACAGTTGCTAAGAGCCATTTCGCAGGCTAGAGGGTGTGCCCACACCTGGACAGAGACACTGTGTTCAGTGCTGCAGTGGTCATGAGATCTTCACAAAGAAGGAAACAAGGACTCAGCCCACGCGAGTTCCAGGTAAGGGCGTGCACAGGATGCACTTCTCTTCTCAGGGGCACTTACTAGCAGGAACACTTCGATATACACTTGACACCCATGCAGGGAAGTGGAGGAGTGTCAATTGGTGGTGTCATAAAAACAGTGTCAGGAGGGAGTTCTCATTACACTTAATGATAGACCAAGGCAGAAGAGATGGAACACGACTAGAAGTGGAGATTTTGAAGGGTACGGTGGAGATGCATTCACTTGCAGATTTATCTGTTCACTTTGATGTTGTCAGAGGTTTAGAAACTAAAAAAATTGGGCTACGTGGCCCTGCTTTTGATCAACTCTTCTCATGGCACTGAGAATTTAACACAGCCTTTTGGACCTGGCCCTCATCAACACTAAGATATTTTGATGAATAAAATGCATATATACATATATGCATGTATGTGTAAATATATAAAATTGTGTAATATATACCTTTTTATATACATATATATATATGTATACATATATATATGTATACATATGTATATGCAACATAATTTATTCAAACCATGCTATTCATTATCAAATACACCAATATCTTCTCTTGCCTCTGAGCCTGGGAATAAGTGAGTCAAGGCATGAGGCGTCCTCTGTAGCTTTTTCTGCCTCTTTCCATCATTGTTCATCAAAATCCTATTTCTCTGGATCTCCACCTAAATGCCCTCCACTCAGGGTGCCTTCCCTGACGTCCTGCCCTGGATAAATCCTGTCATTCTCGGCTCCTATTGTACCTACATTTCCCTGTTGGTGGCATTGGTGACACTTAAGATTACTCGTCAAAGACAGACTATTAATATATATGCTTTGGGGAGATTCGATGACAATCTTCTTAACTGCTCTTTTAGGCTCATAAAATTGCTGATATTTTATTTCATTTTGACTTAAAAACAGAAGTTTCAGGTGGTTCAAAGTTTTATATGTCTTAGCACTTAGCAGAGTACCTGTCTGAATGCTTAAATACAATATACATCTTAAGGTGAATTCATCAAATATGCTTCTGTTAATGAACACAATCAAACAGAGATTTCAGGAGAATTTGTATAAACTGCATTTTTTTTCTATAGATCTAATTTGTTAATGATAAACTAATTTATTTGTAACAAAATAATCCATTATATAAACATTATGTATTTATGTGACATCTATGTTACAGAACATCACAAGAATTTTTAAAAAGAGACGGAAAGGTAGTAGTAATTTATGCTAGTATTGATGACAAGTGAATGCAATACTCTGCACCTAAATCAAATGAAGCCCACACCCCTTGCAGGTGCAATCCTGCTCGTCACTGATGGTCCACAGCCTTAGATGGGCGTCTGGAACCTCTCAGGTCACATTGGTGTTTCCAAACACCTTTGAATATAAGAATTCAGGGTTTTTTTCCCAATTGATTTAAGAAAATTGTTATTTACTAGGTAACTACCACATTCTTTTCCTCTTAAGCTTTGATTAGAGTTGCATTTTCCACATGTGCCGTATCTCTGTACCGTTTTTGGGTGCCATTTCGAAGTCCTTGTGGTTTTTCTATGGCCGAGTTACTTAGCGCCTGTCATGAGACAAGCACTTGCCCGTTCATCGCTCACAGCTTCTGTCATCATACAGTCTTTAGCGTTCCTATAGTCATTTATATCTAGTTCTTATTTCTGGGGACGGACGGACACACACACACACACACACACACACACACACACACACACTAACAGTTATATCCACCAATGTTATTTTTCCCTGTGGACTTAGTTATTCATTAGAGCATATTATATTCTCTCAGCAATATCAGCTTTCTATTTGCCTTAGAAGTTAGTATTTCTGTGCCACCTTTTCTCAATAGTGCATACAAAAGTCACAAATTAGTACTGATCTCTGCCCAACTAGTTTTCTTTGTTATCCTGGATCTGGGTGGACCCCATTTTCAAAGTTCCTTACAGTTAAATGATGATTATTAAATCAGCAAACTAAATTGAAGTAATGTTTTTATCTGTACCGTGAAGCTAGAGAATTGTTTATTTCTGTGTTAGGAGTTTTTTCATGTTTGTTTGTTTGGTTTAGGTTTTCTGCTTTAAAAATGAAACATACTGGCTAGTTCTATGAGAACTAGCACGTGTCAGTATAAAAGAACTATCTATTGTCAATCTTAGAAAAAGTGGAAAATCAAAAATACTTTAAATAATTTCATTTTACTTAAACTTGAGGCAAAGTACTTCATTATGGCTGTAGGTGATAGACAGACTCCAGAAAACCTTGAAACCTCCCTTGTAAAAGTTGTTGAAATGGAGGTTTGCAGATATAATCACACATTCTTTAATTTAATAATTGTCTATCTGTCTCAATGACTGTACTAGATGATGAAGACAGGAAGTTAAATAAGATACTATCTTCATCTTTAAGGAGTTGTCCCTTGCATGCTGTAAGAAAAAAAAAGTGAACCCCTAATAATAATGCACAATGTAAATATTAAAACTTTCATGAAGGGAAGTAAATTGGTAATTCAGAGACAGAATGTAAGCCATTAAACTGGTTGACTTTTTGAAATTTAAATCAGTAAATCTGTGAATTAGCTATCAGGTAAAGGAGCTTTAGAAAAACAGCTAAGAAAGTCAGTAGTGATCTGTGAGGAGAGAAAAGGAAAGTGTGAACTCCAAATCAAATGAGAGAGCCATACCACCAAATCATCTAGGGTTTTGTTGATTGCAAAAACATAGACTAATTACCACCAAAATAATGAAAAGTTAAGAACATGTTGTAATAAATGAATTGAGCCTATGCTTGTGGCCAACATCTCTTACTTTAATTGGCATTTGCTTTTTAAAAAAAATACTGTGACATTTAGACTTCAATTATATAAGAATCCTAACCAAGTTGCAAAACAAACACAGACCTAAAACATTAGAATTCTACACTTGGAAGAGGTTTACATTTAAAATTAAGTCTGAGTTATACCTCCTACTCAAATGCACTAGATTCACTATTGACTCAGGCATCTGAGTCCTTTAATTAGTAAGAAGGCTTTTATTAACTAAACTAATAATTCTTAATTGATATATTTAGTTTTATGCCAATACGGAATATGTGGAACTGACATCTCTCATACACACTGTGATGGGCATTAGACTGAATTTTTGAGAGCAGAATTCATGTTGTTACTTGTACAACAAATCTTCACACGGATAAAGTCCTCCCTCCCTCTCAATAAGTTTTAACCTACTCCGAATGTTGGAACTAATTTACCAGCCTTATTGCTTGTTTCTCCTTTGTATATATTTACTTATCTCAAAATCATTGACTTAGTATTTGTCAAACTGAGAACTGCTGCCTCTTTCAGGACCAGCAATACAATTCAGGTCATTTATAGCCAAGGGGAGAGAAATGACTTGCAGAGTATAGAAACCCATCAAAAGTATAGAAACCAATGAAAGAATTTACTCCTTATGTACCACATTAAATGCAATGTCAAATATTGCAATAGTGTCTCCAACTATCTGGCGAAAATGTGAATCTTTGAGGATTTAAACAGATCTAAATACTGCTTGTTTGGCGAGAGATCCAAGATGGCAGTGTAGATAAATACTGGGCCTGCTTTCTTCTGTGAACACATTAAAATTACCACTAAATTATAGAATAATCAACCTGAGAACCAGCTCATGTCTAGTTAACAGAAATTTTATAACTAAGGATATAAAAAGAAGTCACATTGAGATGGTAGGAGGTGCAGACACGCTAAACAGGTTAACCCCAAACAGCTGTGTGATGGTTGAGACTCAGGAGGAATATCTCAGCTGTGGAGTTCCTCCCCTGCCCCCACCAAGGAGTGAGAAACCTTAGCCCCACACCCGGCTCCTCAGCCTAGAGAGCCAGTGCTGGCACAGGAAGCCCCCACAACGCCTGGCTGTGACAAACAGTGGGGATTCCCACCATCTAGGTGGGACTTAAGGCTGGGGGGAAATCAAGCCATTCTCCTTAAGGAACTGACAGACTTACTCACTCGCAGGCATTCACCTTGGGCTCCAGCAGAAGAACAGTGGCCCGTGGGGTGCCAGAGGCAACGAGGAGGCAGACTCAGTGGTGTGGCATCAGCTGAGGGCTGGAGGACAGTTGCTACGCTTCCTGTGTGGAGTTCTCCTCTGCTGCAGCTGGCAGATGGGCGCCATCTTTCCTGTGTTGAGCCCTCCTCCCCACGGGTCAAATCTGAATCTGATTGGTCTGGTGAGCTCACTGGCTCCGCCCTGCGACTCATTGAGACCCCACACCACCCAACTCCCCTAATGTCGGAGTCACTTTTTCTCCCCACCTGCATTGCAATCTTTCTTGAAATACTATCTGAGTCCTTGGGTCCCAGGAGGTGGGTAATTGGCCTCAGTCTGCTCTGAGACTTCTGCTGAGGAACTCCAGGCACAGCGCTGTCACCTGAGAAGAATCTGTGTTCATCTAGTAAACTCAACACTTCCCACTCCAGTGACTGAGACCCTGTTTCACCCAACTTCCTTTTGTAGTGCATGAGACTTTATCAGTGGGTGAACATAAAGGGAACTGGCAGGTGACATCAGGCCTTGGATGTCCGCCTTTTTGCAGAGCTACCCCAAGCCTAATACTGGTGGCAGTGAGCCTTGCTTTACAATGTGGCCTCTTCCACATACCTCCAGGTTTAGCACAGGCAGCAACCAACTGCAGATCACTTTGTAGCTCTTACCAGGTAGTGTCCCACCTTCACACACAGTTGGTGATCTGGGCCTGCACCAGAGATCCTCCTAAGAGGTCCCAGAACCAACATACTTTGAGATTGGCTTCAGACCACAGCAGAGCCCTGCCCAATTAGCCCCACAAGTGACACACACAAAAGGCAGTCTCAATAGGCACCAGAACCCACTGAGATGAATCCCATTCAGTGAGGTAGGCCCCATGCATAGCAGCCCATAAGCTGTGGACATGGCCAAACCTCACAGTTAATCAGCCTGAAGGTCAATCCCACCCACTGACATGCCAACAGCAATCAAGGCTCAAGTATAACAGAAGAGCACACACAACCCACACAAGGAACACTCCTAGAGTACTTAGCTCAGGTGACCAGGGAAACTGTGCCACTGGGCCACAGGATACCTACTACATAAGGCTACCTGGCAAGACTGGGAGACATAGCAGATCTACCTAATACATAGAAACAAACACAGAGAGGCAGCCAAAATTAGGAAACAAAGACCTTCCTGTGGAAGATATACAGATTACAAACAAGCATATGAAAAGATGTTCAATATCATATCTCATCAAAGAAATGCAAATTAAAATGAGATAGTACTATACACCTATTAGAATGGCCTGAATTTGGTACACTGACAACACCAAATACTAACAAGGGTACGGAGCAACAAGAATTTTCTTCCATTGCTGATGGAAATGCAAAATGGTACAGCCACTTTGGAACAAAGCTTGTCAATTTCTTACAAAACTAAACATACTCTAATCATACGATACAGCAACCCAATGGAAGTGAAAACTCACATTCATACAAAAACATGTAAGTTTATAGCAGCTTTATTATAATTGCAAAAAGTTAGAAGCCACCAAGATGTCCTTAAGACATCATCAAACAAGATTGCTATTAAAAATGTAGCTAACATCCAATATTATATTATATTAGTTTCAGAGGTACACCATAGTTATTCAACATTTATATATCTAAAGAAGTGATCATCATAAGTCTAGCGAACATGTGACACCATACTATACCATCACATACTTTTTACTATACATTTAATATAATTTTGTATTAATTTTAGGTGTACAGCATAGTGGTTAGACATTTATATAATTTAAGAAGTGATCCCCAGACTAGTCTAGTACCCACCTGGCACTGTACAGAGTTATATCATTCCCTTTGCTTTACTTTACATCTCCATGACTGTTTTGTACCTATACTTCTTCCTTTTATCTTTTTAGTTTGCTGTCAACCCCCTCTTCTGTATCACCCCAACAAATATAGTACCCGTTTGACAGCATGCACAGTTACTACAATATTATTGACTATATTTCTTATGCTATACCTTACTATGTCCATAACAATTTTGTAACAACCAGTTTGTATTTCTTAATACCTTCCCCTTTTGTCAACCACACCCCCAATCCCATGTGGCAACTGTCTAAATATTTTCAGTGTCTATGAATTTATTTCTGTTTTGTTTTTTAATTTTGTTTAGATTTTACATATAAGCAAAATCACATTGCATCTGCTTTTCTCTGACACTCTACTCAGCACAATACCTCCAGGTCTTTTGATTAGAGCTTTAAATCCATTTAAATCAAAGTAATTATTGATAGATACGTAGTTATTGCCATTTTATTATTCATAATTCTTTTTTTTTTTTACCTTAAGAGTCCTCTAACACTCCTCACAATACTGGTTTGGTGGTGATGAACTTCTTTAGCCTTTTCTTATCTGGGAAACTATTTGTTTATTGGTTGTAGGTCCTTGCTTTTCATCATGTTGACTATTTTCTGATAATCCTTTGTGGTCTGCAAAGTTTCTGTTGAGAAATCAGCTGACAGTCTTATGGAAGTTCTCTTAGAAGTTATTAGTTGCCTTTCTCTTGCTGCTTTTAGGATTCTCTCTAGTTTTTAATTATAATTAATTAAAAACCTTTGCCATTTTAATTATAATATGTCTTGATACTGACCTCTTTGGGTTCTCTTCACTTGCTGGTCTTCTGTGTCTATTTCCCTTGCCAGATTAGAAAAGTTTTTAGTCATTATTTCTTCAAATAAGTTCTCAGTCCCTTGCTTTATTTCTTCTACTTCTGGTACCCCTATGATGCAAATGTTGTTATGCTTGATGTTGTCCTGGAGGTCTCTTAAACTATCCTCATTTTGGGGATTTTTTTTTTCTGTTCTAATTGGATGTTTTCTGCTGCTGTGTCTTCCAAATCATTGATTCTATCCTCTGCTTTATCTAGTCTGTTGGTGATTCCTTCTAGTACATTCTTCATTTCAGTTATTGTATATTTTTATTTCTGACTGGGTTTTTTAATGCTTTCTATGTCTTTTTTATGCCTGTTATCTCTTTGTTGAAGTTATCAGAATCCTTACAACTATTGCTTTGAATTCTGCATCTAATAGGTTGTTTGCCGCCATTTCATTTACATCTTTTTCTGGAGCTTTTTTCTGTTCTATCATTTGGGTTGTCCTTCAGTAGGTTAATGGATAAATGAACTTTTGTACATCCAGACAATGGAGACTTATTTAGCAGTAAAAGGAAATGAGCTGTTAAACCATGGAAATACATGGGGGAAACTTAATCGCATGTTACTAAGTGAGAGATGCCAATTTGAAAAAGCTACATACTGTATAATTTTCACTATATAATATTCCAGAAAAAGGCAAAACCATGGAGACAGTAAAAAGATTAGTATTTTCCAGGGGTTGGTGGGGGGAATGAAAGGGTGGAACACAGAAGACTTTTAGAGCAGTGAAAATACTCTGTATCTGGTAGTGATGGGAATATATATTATAATTATGCATTTATTCAAACCCATAGAATGTAGACCACCAACAGTGAACTGTAATGTAAACTATGAATTTTGGGTGGTAACAACATGCCAGTGCAGGTTTATCTGCTATAACAAATGTTCCACTCTGGTGGGGGATGGGGATGATGGGAGAGTTATGCAAGCATGGGAGCAGAAGTATATGGGAAAAACATCCCTCAAATTTGCTGTGGACCTAACACTGCTGTACTGCTCTAAAATAAATAAATAAATAAAGTATTAATAAAATAAAAATCAAAGTAAACATCATCTTGGCTATAGTCAATGGCATGTGTGCCATGTGCTTGATTCTGGGTTACAAGGAGACACAGGAAGTCCTCCTTGGCCCTTAGCTAAAGTCATTTCCTTCCCCAATTCTACCTTATTGTACTGGGTAATATCAAACTTCATGTGGTTAATACTATCATTATCAATAGCAAGATATCAATGACAAGAATAAATAGTACGTGCTTGGAAATTAAAAATATTTTGTTGCCTAATGGTTAAATGTCATCTGCCAGATGGAGAATTTCATTGAGTTTTTGTTTCCCAGGAAATTGGTAGAATTGAAACAATTCCATCGTTTGGATTAGAGAGAAAGAAAGAAATGGAGGGCAGGTCAAAAGAATGTGTGCTTCATTCAGACGGGATTTTTTTTTTTTCTGATACTGTTTCTAAGGTTTATGCTACTGAATTTTCACCAGTGACTAGTCAAGAAGGCTGGGTATGGGAGCAAATTAAGAAACAGACTCTAACTCAAGTCATATGAGTGGGTGGACTTGATTGAAACCTGGTGCTACTAATGACAGATTCCTAGTTAAGATCATGATATATCTGCCTCCTCCAGACTGCTAGAAAATGAACTAAATAGGTGGTTAGTTGTTTTGTTTTGTGTGCTTTATTTAAATAGATTATTTGTCACCATTCAGACATACATAGACTTTCCTACTCCCTTTCCAAACTCTGGTGTTGCTCACAAAACTATCACATTCTTAATGTAGTTATTATATTCTTGTTAGGAGTATAGAAGTATACAAGGCGGAACCCAAAGAAACCCAGAATTACCTTGTGGAGGGCGGGCCCCTTGTAGTACAGGCTTCCCCCACTAGGTGAGGGTTCTAGGAACCCGCCTGCATCAGTGAACTAGCTGATGTTGTGAGATGCTGCATTTGGCTTCAGTGAATTTTTTAAAAAGACTCTTTCAATGCATTTTTTCATTTCCTTATGGGTGATTTACAGGAACAATATGAGCCGTGGCAATAGTCCTGCCCACACTGTGCTGAGTGTTCAGCTGTTTTTGACCAAAAAAGCATGACACCCATGCCCCGCCCTCACTATTCACCTGATCTCTCCCAATTGACTTTTTTTCTTGTTTCTGAGGATTAAAAAAGTCCTCAAAGAGAAAGGTTTTGCCAGTGTGGAAGAGGTGTAACAAAAAATGGTAGAAACACTAAAAGGCATCAAAATTAATGAGTTCAAAAACTGTTTTGAGCCGTGGAAAAAGCGTCTCGATTTTTCCTTTGCATTACTAAATATTAAGAGTATTTAGAAGGTGACAAGTTTTAAACATGTAAGAATAATTACACAATTTTTTATAAATAAATTCTGTTTTTTGGGTTCTCCCTTGTATTATGCTCCTATACCCTATACACAGCTTAGCTCTCAAATGTGACACACGACACGTGTATATGTCTCTTTAATCGTCCTGCTCTTATTGCCATGTCTTTCTTCAGACACCCTCGCAGAATATTTTGAGAAATGAGAGAACATGGTGCTGTATCATAGTTGTTTCCAGGGAGTTCTTCCAGGAGTATTGGGAGAAATGGATGTTCACGAGATGGGATATTCATGTCTGAGAGAAGGGATTTTTTTACACCCAATGGTGTTAGTGTATGCAGTATTGTATCAATGAGTTTTACTTTTTGAATAGGAGGAAAGGAAAAAGAATAACTGTGTGCATTCTCAAACACTTTTCTTATTTTTGCTTTTATTGCCTTGGCACTTGCCAAAATTTTGTGAGAACAAATACTGATTAGTTGCTCTGTTACCTCCCAAACACACACAAACAAGGCGTGTGGGGTCAAGCATATCAATCTGATAAACATCTGCAGTGTTTTATTTTCCTCTCCTGTTATTACTTTGAGTAAATATTTGGGGGATGATTCTTACACGCTCAATGACAACCAGGTGGATCACTTTCTTCTTCTCCGGAAGTGGGCAGATGTTAGGCCCCTACACTAATCTTTTGTGTGGGTAGCAATTAAGCCACAAGGGGGATGCTCAAGTCTATTGTAAAATGTGTTTAACTCAAGGATATTCTCCAGCTCTTTCTGCTAAAGACTATTTTAGGGCCACTCAATCCTGCTTCCTGAGTACACATCCCTCAAGTCACCACAGGGAAGCACCAGCTTCATTTACTTACACATGCAGAGTCACCAAAATTTTCTTGAGATCTATCTTCAGTCTCAAGCTTTCCCATCTTAATTTGCTCTTTATACTTTATGTCCATTTTACTTAGTAACTTCTTCTAATTCTAATATGCATTCCCATATTTTCAGACTCATTCTTCTTAGCTCGAAAAACAAAAAATGTAATTGTCATCACCTAGTTTCTCAGAATTATGCAAATATGCTATAATCAAAAGAGGAAATTAATGTTGTCAGTGGTAATACTATTTGTCTTAAATTAAGAAACTGAAGGGATCTGAAAGTCTATTGCCCAGTTATCACAAGATTTTAAACGTTATCCACAGAACAACAAAAGCCCTTTAGTTTTAACATGAAAAATTGATATTAACCCATTTATCCTCATGCCAAATACAGTTCTCTTTACATGAGACTGGCTCAACTATGTACTTACAGTTCGTTTCTTTTTCTCAACAAATACTAGTACTATATTAACTATTAAAGTAGTTAATGACAAGCACAGAAAACCATATGGTTTCTTCCCTAATTATACTCACATTTCATTGAGACAGACAGATAATAAAAAAGGTCACATCAATAAATGTAGAAGTACAGTCATGGCCTATAAACACAACATGCAACAGGAGTGTTTATTAAGAGAGCTTGACCTAGTCAGTTAAATTGGGAAGAACTTCTCTGAAAAACTGAAATTTAAAAGGTGAGAATTATCATCCAGGTGACTGAGATTAGGAAGACTATTTCTGACAGAGGCGATAACCTATAGAAAGGTCCCACCTTAAAAGGCTGCTTGGACACACACACACAGTGTGGAAAGTGATGAAAACATGGAGAAGAGCTGGCACATGTGGTTGGGGACATGGGAGGGATCACAGCACACAGGCCCTTAGATCAAGTGGAGGAGATCTGCTTTCTCCCAAAGGCAGCAGGAAATGCTGAGGGCCATGCCCCACCGGCTAGGCAGCTATGGCCGCGGGCCAACCCCAGCTCCTCTCACCTGAATGGTACTCCATCTTCCTCACTGCTTCCTGCTTTCTCCTTGTCCCTCTCAAGGTCTGCTCTCAGCAGTGGCCAGAGGGATTGATTTAAACTTGGGTCAGACTGTGCTACTCCTCTGCTCACAGCCAATTATGAATATCCTGTCTTTCTCAGAATAGCATGGGGCCCATCACTGGCCCTAGAGCCCTCGATGACTGTGCTCACAGCTACGTCTCTAGACACTGGCTAACCTTCCTTTTTCCCTGGCTCTCTCTGCTACAGTTACAAAGCCCTGCGCCTGTTTAGAACTCTTAAAGTGTGCTTCTGCCTCAGGTTTTGGGAACTTCCTGTCTTCTGGGCTGGCCTCCTCCCAGGTGTGTCCAAGACTCACTCTCTCAAGTGCACAGGTTCCTCAGGGAGGTGACACACCAGGGAGGTCTTCCATGCTCCCCTGCATAAAGCAGCCACCACGTTGCCCCATCACTCACCATCATCTTCCTCAGCTTTATTTTTCTTCATAGTGTTGACTGCTACCTGACGTATCACATCTTTTTGTTTCTTACTTTCGGTCAGTCTGCCTCCACTAAAATGGAAGGCCTTTGAGAGCTGGGACTTGTTTGTTTACTGCTTTATCTCTAGGGGGTGGAAACATGTCTGGCACATGAAGGTGCTCAATAAATATTTGTTGAACTAATGAATAAATGAAAGACTGTGGGATATTCTTCGCAACAATAATTTCATCCATCAGACAGTTTTCATTTTTCTTCTGAATGAAAATGTTCACTTGGATCCAGACGGCATACAGATATATTTCTGCCATCAATCAAGAGCCATCTCAAGTCTTGCTTATTCTCTAAAACTTCCTCGCAATAGTCATCCATCTTTCCCTTTACATTTCCTATAAGCTTAACAATCTAAACTAATAATTTATCTACAATTACCTGTAGTCTTTTGCTGCCTCTGAGTAGTTCACATCTGTTGAACACAAGCATTGGTAATTTGAAAATATTTACTCAAACTTTCTTTCCTTTCCGTTCATGTGTGGTTGTCAATGTAATGCTGTTTAGCAAGAGGTAAATACATGCTTGTCACTTGCTTGTGATAAATAGTACCTATCATTTTTGAGTACAACCAGGAAATCACAGAGTATATTCATCAAAAAAAGTAGTAATCAATTTTAGTTGAGGTGTAACTTCTATGTGATGAAATAGTGGAAATATCATGGAAAGGTAAGTTGGATGTTTTAATGTTATGTTGAAAAATTTAGAATTTTTTTCTAGAGCGATGAGGAGATATTGATTACTGCAGATCAATGGAACATCATGGTAATTCTGGGCTTTGGAAAGATACCTCCTGCAGGACTATTGAGGCTAATTGGTTAGAATACAAAGAGAAGGTGTTTGGTTCATAGGGCGTCAAAGTAGGTCATGCTGAACGAGAGCACTGGCAGTGCAAACAGAAAGAGAAGAATCATACTTTTTGATGTTCTTCACTTTCATTTAAGCATTTACTAACTGAATTAATGCTGCACTGTGTTGGCTGTTAGGATTACAAAGATGAGCTCTGAGTTTCCTGGACATACCCTTAAAATCACTTTATTATCCATGCCTCTCTTTTCAGTCCAAAAATTCCAGGTTCTATTTACAATGCCATGATGCATATTCATTAAGACTAACAAAAGTAATTTACATTTTGCATAGCATTTTGCAACTTAAAAATAGCCCTCATGTGCATTATGTTATTCAATCTCATAAGAATACTGGGAAGTAGGCTGATTGGAAAATTTTCTTCAACTTTCAATAAGAAAACTGCAGATCACATCTGTTAAGTAACTAATCCAAGTTTATGCAGCTGCCTGTGGATTCAGAACTGAACCCATATCCAAGTTCCTGACATAGAATGGTTTTCCTTAGAATTTCACTTCATGTGTTTTTCTAAAGTTCATTGATAGTAGGTGCTTTCTCTATTGATTCCACTTTATTTTTTTTTTAATTCATTTTTATTGTTAGACTTATTGGGGTGACATCTGTTAGCAAGGATTACATAGGTTTCAGGCATACAATTCCACAGTGCATTGTCAACTTGATGCATAATAAGTTCACCACCTAATGTGACCCCTCTTTCCATCCCCTTATATTTAGCTTCCCCCCCTCCTCTCCCACCCCCTCCCCTT